>JACEGR010005054.1:0-78420 GCA_014170235.1 Listronotus bonariensis | reverse complement strand
CTTGTCAATGAAAATTTATATGTGCGTCACCACTTAAATTCTGACCAACAGGAGGCTTTGATGGGCATGCGTTTAAATTTAAGTCCCATAGCCAATATGATTAATGCTGTTGGAAATCAGACAATTAATGGAACTGATTATTACTTTAGAATTCCTGCTGAACAAGTCGTAATGCCGCATTGTGTAACATTTGAAAACTTGCGTGCAACAGTAACAGCCTTAGCAAATCCTGCTACTCCACAGGAACAACGGTTACATTTCTATCTTTGTAACCCACTACCAGGTGCAAGATGGGGACCTCAACCCCGCCCACCCCGTGGACAGAGAGCTGTACTAGGGATAGAAGATCAAGCCCATCCCCAATGGCCATTGCTATTGAACCCTGAAGATTTCTGGCCTGATGATTATGGTCAGGGTGACTTTGAAGACGACTTGAACCGGTTATCTAATCTATTAACCTGGTGTTCAAGAAAATCAGTTAAATATTACAATGGTGAAAGTAAGATAGACTATAATGCTGTCGGAGTACCAACAGCCCTGGTTTCAAATTATGGGACGAATGTTGTGTTTCGAAATTGATTTTTATGGTTTTTATCAGGTGGCGACACCCAATCGCTGACCCGCAAATTAAAAAACAAGTCGAAAAACATTACTTAATTTTTACGCGTCTAGTTTTTGCCGAGTGCCGTCGATAATAATGGAACGAGTGGCCTATATACAAGGCAAAGATATCAATCATAGCCTTTCGGAGTTTCTAAGTTTGTGTACGACAACGGATATGCGACAACGGGTTATTTTGCGCGCCGATGTTGTGGTGTGCCGAGGCATCTCTAACCCTGTGGAATCTTTCGCAGAATGCATCCGCCAACCCTTGATCACCAGTTTATTGCAGAAGGAGCAACTGTCATGTGCCGAAGTAACTTCCGATATTTTTCGGATGACGTCGCGCGTCCTGGCGTCGAACGAGGCGTCGCTACCTGCCGAAAAATTTCTCCCATTGCCGCTGCCGGTGCCTTTGCCCTCTGACTGTCTGCCACCTTTCTATGACAATCTAGTAGAATCGCTGTTTGACACATTTCAATACAAGTATATTCTCCGGCCCCAAAGTGAAACATCAAAAGTCGATTATTTTCGCAATCTTTTGATACCACACATCGATAGCCACCTGAGTGCCACCGAATTGACAAGTCTCATTTCCCCGCAGCAACACCCCTACGTAACTGACATGCCTGGAATTAATAGCAGTATGTATTATTTAGCAAAGGCGGGTAGCTATTGCGAGCTTTATTGTGAAGATGGGGATTTGCCATCGTTAAATCTTTTGCGCTGCATAATACCTTCGGGGTACCCTTTGCAGCGAAAACCCCAAACGGTTCGACGCCAGAAGCAGACGCGTCAACAGCTCCACCTCAAGCACAAAACAATGTCGGCAAGCTCTGGCTCTTCGTACATGACAAAAACAAGATGTTAGATGCCTTTCATAGCGCCACCAAACAACTTCCGGGCAAACAGTGTTTCCATTTGAACCATAAAAACGTGTTTGTCACGCTGAACTTCTTAAAAAACACAATTTGGTATACACGTTAGTTACTCAAGCACCAGGAGATTTAATATTTATTCGGGCCGGTATATTTCACCAGGTGATCAATATCAATCATTGTTTCAACGAGGCTATAAACTATGGCACACCGGCGTGGAACGTTCATGCCAACTTTACGCACTTATGCCGGTGTGCAGACGAGAAAATCACCAGTATTTCCAAGAATTGCCAAATGATGGTGGCGACCAAAGTCAAAAGTGTCACAGTGTACGATTGTCCGGTCGACAATTGCGTCGCCCAATTCTATGTCAAGTACAACTTGGAGACTCATATGATGAAGATTCATAACCACACATTTTCCTGTGATGTCTGCCAGAAAAAGTACCGTAGTAAACTGAGCTTACAACGTCATCCATGTAAAACGTAAGTTTTTCTTTTACTAAAAATGATTTTTTGTTTCGCCAAAACCCACCGCCGTTTTTGGTGCGTCAATACTAATTTTTTTCTTTTGTTTCAGCCGGCCGACGGGACTGTCCGGGCTACACCGCTACGACGCACATGCGAAGTCTGTGCTGTATCTATTTCGGATTGGTCTTGCCCATTGTTGCACCAAGAAGCATCAAAATAATGTATCGGCCCAGCGCGAACGCACCCCAGAGCACTCTTGGTGACGACCCTTTGCTGCAATCTCTTCGCCAGACAGAATGCTCTTGTCGCAACGCCTCACTGCGCGCGTTGTCTGTCCGAGATGCACGCACTTTTGCCAACAGAGGATATTTCAAAAACATCATTGTCTACAGGAGCCTCGCAGCACTGCGTTCCATGCCACGCCCTTGCCCAACCTGTGGGCGCGAATTTTCATCTTGTACTGTGGCACATCATATAAAATTTTGTAATGCATATTCCTGTGACGGCTGTTCAAAGACATTTAGTAATAAGCAAAGTTCTACGGCCACCTGCGAGCGCTTACAAACTAGTGAGAGCACGGCACAAACATCTACATAATGTGTACTCACAATAATAACATAATTTTTTTCATGCTCGGTATATATGTAATTTTTAGATACATGTCAAAAATTCTGCCAAAATATTTTTGTTTAAAAATGAATGAGCTATGGCTTAAAAAAATGCCAAAGAAAAAGGAAGTCTTTTAAGAAACGTACCCATTTTCTTGAAAGTAATGTTTACCTGTACGGATTATTTGACGGATTTTTACAAGAATCATCTTCTGGATCTTGCCATGGTCGTCCTTTAAAATCATTTGAAGATTGCTCCGAAAAAACGAAAGAAAAATCCAATCCAAATTTTCTGGATTCACAGAAAATCAACTGTGTTCAAAGTGAATTACCCATGAATCGAGGACCGTTTCAATTTTCGTACCCCGAGGAGGAAGAGGACAACAACATCAAAATAATGGCCGAACTTACGAAGAGGAATCTCCCGCCGCCACCGCCCCCGAAGAGGAAAACCGCCAAGCCAAGAGGCCGCGATCCAGAGGCGTCAAGACCAGCACCGTGAGAAAATCGGACAACTGGAGATGGACAAAATAGCGAAGGAGCTGGACCGTAAACTTTGTTTTGGATTCAACAACATGGATAAAGCAGCCGTAAGGGCAGAAGATCTGAGATGCAGAGAAGAGAGCTCTCGCGTTTTGCCAGTAAGCACGCGTGGAATAGAATTTTATACTCAATCTATTTTTACAAAGATCCACCAAACATACAACAACGTACCGGCGTGCAGCGTGTACGAGGCATATCGTGCAAGCTTAGCTCAATTATCTTACAGACTGCAGACTACCCGGAGAGATCAAATTGGCAATACACTTGTCAATGAAAATTTATATGTGCGTCACCACTTAAATTCTGACCAACAGGAGGCTTTGATGGGCATGCGTTTAAATTTAAGTCCCATAGCCAATATGATTAATGCTGCAGACAATTAATGGAACTGATTATTACTTTTTAGAATTCCTGCTGAACAAGTCGTCATGCCGCATTGTGTAACATTTGAAAACTTGCGTACAACAGTAACAGCCTTAGCAAATCCTGCTACTCCACAGGAACAACGGTTACATTTCTATCTTTGTAACCCACTACCAGGTGCAAGATGGGGACCTCAACCCCGCCCACCCCGTGGACAGAGAGCTGTACTAGGGATAGAAGATCAAGCCCATCCCCAATGGCCATTGCTATTGAACCCTGAAGATTTCTGGCCTGATGATTATGGTCAGGGTGACTTTGAAGACGACTTGAACCGGTTATCTAATCTATTAACCTGGTGTTCAAGAAAATCAGTTAAATATTACAATGGTGAAAGTAAGATAGACTATAATGCTGTCGGAGTACCAACAGCCCTGGTTTCAAATTATGGGACGAATGTTGTGTTTCGAAATTGATTTTTTATGGTTTTTATCAGGTGGCGACACCCAATCGCTGACCCGAAATTAAAAAACAAGTCGAAAAACATTACTTAATTTTTACGCGTCTAGTTTTTGCCGAGTGCCGTCGATAATAATGAAACGAGTGGCCTATATACAAGGCAAAGATATCAATCATAGCCTTTCGGAGTTTCTCAAGTTTGTGTACGACAACGGATATGCGACAACGGGTTATTTTGCGCGCCGATGTTGTGGTGTGCCGAGGCATCTCTTAACCCTGTGGAATCTTTCGCAGAATGCATCCGCCAACCCTTGATCACCAGTTTATTGCAGAAGGAGCAACTGTCATGTGCCGAAGTAACTTCCGATATTTTTCGGATGACGTCGCGCGTCCTGGCGTCGAACGAGGCGTCGCTACCTGCCGAAAAATTTCTCCCATTGCCGCTGCCGGTGCCTTTGCCCTCTGACTGTCTGCCACCTTTCTATGACAATCTAGTAGAATCGCTGTTTGACACATTTCAATACAAGTATATTCTCCGGCCCCAAAGTGAAACATCAAAAGTCGATTATTTTCGCAATCTTTTGATACCACACATCGATAGCCACCTGAGTGCCACCGAATTGACAAGTCTCATTTCCCCGCAGCAACACCCTACGTAACTGACATGCCTGGAATTAATAGCAGACTACCCGGAGAGATCAAATTGGCAATACACTTGTCAATGAAAATTTATATGTGCGTCACCACTTAAATTCTGACCAACAGGAGGCTTTGATGGGCATGCGTTTAAATTTAAGTCCCATAGCCAATATGATTAATGCTGTTGGAAATCAGACAATTAATGGAACTGATTATTACTTTAGAATTCCTGCTGAACAAGTCGTCATGCCGCATTGTGTAACATTTGAAAACTTGCGTGCAACAGTAACAGCCTTAGCAAATCCTGCTACTCCACAGGAACAACGGTTACATTTCTATCTTTGTAACCCACTACCAGGTGCAAGATGGGGACCTCAACCCCGCCCACCCCGTGGACAGAGAGCTGTACTAGGGATAGAAGATCAAGCCCATCCCCAATGGCCATTGCTATTGAACCCTGAAGATTTCTGGCCTGATGATTATGGTCAGGGTGACTTTGAAGACGACTTGAACCGGTTATCTAATCTATTAACCTGGTGTTCAAGAAAATCAGTTAAATATTACAATGGTGAAAGTAAGATAGACTATAATGCTGTCGGAGTACCAACAGCCCTGGTTTCAAATTATGGGACGAATGTTGTGTTTCGAAATTGATTTTTTATGGTTTTTATCAGGTGGCGACACCCAATCGCTGACCCGCAAATTAAAAAAACAAGTCGAAAAACATTACTTAATTTTTACGCGTCTAGTTTTTGCCGAGTGCCGTCGATAATAATGGAACGAGTGGCCTATATACAAGGCAAAGATATCAATCATAGCCTTTCGGAGTTTCTAAGTTTGTGTACGACAACGGATATGCGACAACGGGTTATTTTGCGCGCCGATGTTGTGGTGTGCCGAGGCATCTCTAACCCTGTGGAATCTTTCGCAGAATGCATCCGCCAACCCTTGATCACCAGTTTATTGCAGAAGGAGCAACTGTCATGTGCCGAAGTAACTTCCGATATTTTTCGGATGACGTCGCGCGTCCTGGCGTCGAACGAGGCGTCGCTACCTGCCGAAAAATTTCTCCCATTGCCGCTGCCGGTGCCTTTGCCCTCTGACTGTCTGCCACCTTTCTATGACAATCTAGTAGAATCGCTGTTTGACACATTTCAATACAAGTATATTCTCCGGCCCCAAAGTGAAACATCAAAAGTCGATTATTTTCGCAATCTTTTGATACCACACATCGATAGCCACCTGAGTGCCACCGAATTGACAAGTCTCATTTCCCCGCAGCAACACCCCTACGTAACTGACATGCCTGGAATTAATAGCAGTATGTATTATTTAGCAAAGGCGGGTAGCTATTGCGAGCTTTATTGTGAAGATGACCAGGTGATCAATATCAATCATTGTTTCAACGAGGCTATAAACTATGGCACACCGGCGTGGAACGTTCATGCCAACTTTACGCACTTATGCCGGTGTGCAGACGAGAAAATCACCAGTATTTCCAAGAATTGCCAAATGATGGTGGCGACCAAAGTCAAAAGTGTCACAGTGTACGATTGTCCGGTCGACAATTGCGTCGCCCAATTCTATGTCAAGTACAACTTGGAGACTCATATGATGAAGATTCATAACCACACATTTTCCTGTGATGTCTGCCAGAAAAAGTACCGTAGTAAACTGAGCTTACAACGTCATCCATGTAAAAACGTAAGTTTTTCTTTTACTAAAAATGATTTTTGTTTCGCCAAAACCCACCGCCGTTTTGGGCTACACCGCTACGACGCACATGCAAAGTCTGTGCTGTATCTATTTCGGATTGGTCTGCCCATTGTTGCACCAAGAAGCATCAAAATAATGTATCGGCCCAGCGCGAACGCACCCCAGAGAGCACTCTTGGTGACGACCCTTTGCTTCAACCTCTTTCGCCAGACAGAATGCTCTTATCGCAACGCCTCACTGCGCGCGTTGTCTGTCCGAATTGCACGCGCACTTTTGCCAACAGAGGATATTTCAAAAACATCATTGTCTACAGGAGCCTCGCAGCACTGCGTCCCATGCCACGCGCCCTTGCCCAACCTGTGGACGCGAATTTTCATCTTGTACTGTGGCACATCATATAAAATTTTATAATGCATATTCCTGTGACGGCTGTTCAAAGACATTTAGTAATAAGAAAGTTCTTCGGAAACATACGGCCACCTGCGAGCGCTTACAAACTAGTGAGAGCACGGCACAAACATCTACATAATGTGTACTCATAATAATAACATAATTTTTTTTTCATGCTCGGTATATATGTAATTTTTAGATACATGTCAAAATTCTGCCAAATATTTTTGTTTAAAAATGAATGGGCGAGCTATGGCAAAATGCCAAAGAAAAAAGGAAGTCTTTTTAAAAAACATACCCATTTTCTTGAAAGTAATATTTACCTGTGGGATTATTTGACGGATTTTTACAAGAATCATCTTCTGGATCTTGCCATGGTCGTCCTTTAAAATCATTTGAAGATTGCTCCGAAAAAACGAAAAAGAGACGCATTCAACACCTAGTTGAAAATTATACTTTTGAGGAACTTAGTTTTGCAGCAAAGGAATCTGCTAGGATTGCTAATATAAATATCAATACTACAAAAAGGATTACACCAGAAAGGGCTTTGGCTCTACAGTGCCCTTCAACCTACTAGCTACATATACGTGAGAGAGCGAATTGACTATCGTCCGTATTCTAGTAAACCATGCTCTGTGTATTTATTTTTAGAAATTCCAATATTTATTGCATTTCCAGCCGAAGCGATAAAGTTGTGTGTGTTCAAATCTCAAAGTTAATTTTGACAAAATTAAAATGGATGTTTTCGATATTCGGGAAAAGGTACAAATAGTCAAATGGTATTTTCAAGGAAAATCCTATGGACAAATTCAAGTATCTTTTCCGGAAAGTTTCGAAAACAGACCTACGCCATCAATAACAACAATAGCTCGAATTATTCATTATTTTGAAACTGTTGGTTGCGTGCAAATTTTCTGGATTCACAGAAAATCAACTGTGTTCAAAGTGAATTACCATGAATCGAGGACGTTTCAATTTTCGTACCCGAGGAGGAAGAGGACAACAACATCAAAATAATGACCGAACTTACGAAGAAGATCTCCCGCCGCCACCGCCCCGAAGAGGAAAACCGCCAAGCCAAAGAGGCCGCGATCAGAGGCGTCAAGACCAGCACCGTGAGAAAATCGGACAACTGGAGATGGACAAAATAGCGAAGGAGCTGGACCGTAAACTTTGTTTCGGATTCAACAACATGGATGAAGCAGCCGTAAGGCAGAAGATCGAGATGCAGAAGAGAGCTCTCGTTTTGCCAGTAAGCACGCGTGGAATAGGATTCTATACTCAATCAATTTTTACAAAGATCCACCAAACATACAACAACGTACCGGCGTGCAGCGTGTACGAGGCATATCGTGCAAGCTTAGCTCAATTATCTTACAGACTGCAGACTACCCGGAGAGATCAAATTGGCAATACACTTGTCAATGAAAATGTATATGTGCGTCACCACTTAAATTCTGACCAACAGGAGGCTTTGATGGGCATGCGTTTAAATTTAAGTCCCATAGCCAATATGACTAATGCTGTTGGAAATCAGACAATTAATGGAACTGATTATTATTTTAGAATTCCTGCTGAACAAGTCGTCATGCCGCATTGTGTAACATTTGACACATTTCAATACAAGTATATTCTCCGGCCCCAAAGTGAAACATCAAAAGTCGATTATTTTCGCAATCTTTTGATACCACACATCGATAGCCACCTGAGTGCCACCGAATTGACAAGTCTCATTTCCCCGCAGCAACACCCCTACGTAACTGACATGCCTGGAATTAATAGCAGTATGTATTATTTAGCAAAGGCGGGTAGCTATTGCGAGCTTTATTGTGAAGATGAGGATTTGCCATCGTTAAATCTTTTGCGCTGCATAATACCTTCGGGGTACCCTCTTTGCAGCGAAAACCCCAAACGGTTCGACGCCAGAAGCAGACGCGTCAACAGCTCCACCTCAAGCACAAAACAATGTCGGCAAGCTCTGGCTCTTCGTACATGACAAAAACAAGATGTTAGATGCCTTTCATAGCGCCACCAAACAACTTCCGGGCAAACAGTGTTTCCATTTGAACCATAAAAACGTGTTTGTCACGCTGAACTTCTTAAAAAACACAATTTGGTATACACGTTAGTTACTCAAGCACCAGGAGATTTAATATTTATTGGGGCCGGTATATTTCACCAGGTGATCAATATCAATCATTGTTTCAACGAGGCTATAAACTATGGCACACCGGCGTGGAACGTTCATGCCAACTTTACGCACTTATGCCGGTGTGCAGACGAGAAAATCACCAGTATTTCCAAGAATTGCCAAATGATGGTGGCGACCAAAGTCAAAAGTGTCACAGTGTACGATTGTCCGGTCGACAATTGCGTCGCCCAATTCTATGTCAAGTACAACTTGGAGACTCATATGGTGAATACTGGATTGAGTTGTCCGTTACTTTGTGATAGTCCATTTTAAATTAAAATAAGACAAATTACTTTGTTTTCTATCACTATATAGTGATAGAAAACAAAGTAATTTGTCTTATTTTAATTCATATGGTGAAGATTCATAACCACACATTTTCCTGTGATGTCTGCCAGAAAAAGTACCGTAGTAAACTGAGCTTACAACGTCATCCATGTAAAAACGTAAGTTTTTCTTTTACTAAAAATGATTTTTTGTTTCGCCAAAACCCACCGCCGTTTTTGGGCTACACCGCTACGACGCACATGCAAAGTCTGTGCTGTATCTATTTCGGATTGGTCTGGCCATTGTTGCACCAAGAAGCATCAAAATAATGTATCGGCCCAGCGCGAACGCACCCCAGAGAGCACTCTTGGTGACGAGGCCCCTTTGCTGCAACCTCTTTCGCCAGACAGAATGCTCTTGTCGCAACGCCTCACTGCGCGCGTTGTCTGTCCGAATTGCACGCGCACTTTTGCCAACAGAGGATATTTCAAAAAACATCATTGTCTACAGGAGCCTCGCAGCACTGCGTCCCATGCCACGCGCCCATGCCCAACCTGTGGGCGCGAATTTTCATCTTGTACTGTGGCACATCATATAAAATTTTGTAATGCATATTCCTGTGACGGCTGTTCAAAGACATTTAGTAATAAGAAAGTTCTTCGGAAACATACGGCCACCTGCGAGCGCTTACAAACTAGTGAGAGCACGGCACAAACATCTACATAATGTGTACTCATAATAACATAATTTTTTTTTCATGCTCGGTATATATGTAATTTTTAGATACATGTCAAAATTCTGCCAAATATTTTTGTTTAAAAATGAATGAGCTATGGCAAAATGCCAAAGAAAAAAAGGAAGTCCTTTTAAAAAACATACCCATTTTCTTGAAAGTAATATTTACCTGTGGGATTATTTGACGGATTTTTTACAAGAATCATCTTCTGGATCTTGCCATGGTCGTCCTTTAAAATCATTTGAAGATTGCTCCGAAAAACGAAAAGAGACGCATTCAACACCTAGTTGAAAATTATACTTTTGAGGAACTTAGTTTTGTAGCAAAGGAATCTGCTAGGATTGCTAATATAAATATCAATACTACAAAAAGGATTACACCAGAAAGGGCTTTGGCTCTACAGTGCCCTTCAACCTACTAGCTACATATACGTGAGAGAGCGAATTGACTATCGTCCGTATTCTAGTAAACCATGCTCTGTGTATTTATTTTTAGAAATTCCAATATTTATTGCATTTCCAGCCGAAGCGATAAAGTTGTGTGTGTTCAAATCTCAAAGTTAATTTTGACAAAATTAAAATGGATGTTTTCGATATTCGGGAAAAGGTACAAATAGTCAAATGGTATTTTCAAGGAAAATCCTATGGACAAATTCAAGTATCTTTTCCGGAAAGTTTCGAAAACAGACCTACGCCATCAATAACAACAATAGCTCGAATTATTCATTATTTTGAAACTGTTGGTTGCGTGCAAATTTTCTGGATTCACAGAAAATCAACTGTGTTCAAAGTGAATTACCATGAATCGAGGACGTTTCAATTTTCGTACCCGAGGAGGAAGAGGACAACAACATCAAAATAATGACCGAACTTACGAAGAAGATCTCCCGCCGCCACCGCCCCGAAGAGGAAAACCGCCAAGCCAAAGAGGCCGCGATCAGAGGCGTCAAGACCAGCACCGTGAGAAAATCGGACAACTGGAGATGGACAAAATAGCGAAGGAGCTGGACCGTAAACTTTGTTTCGGATTCAACAACATGGATGAAGCAGCCGTAAGGCAGAAGATCGAGATGCAGAAGAGAGCTCTCGTTTTGCCAGTAAGCACGCGTGGAATAGGATTCTATACTCAATCTATTTTTACAAAGATCCACCAAACATACAACAACGTACCGGCGTGCAGCGTGTACGAGGCATATCGTGCAAGCTTAGCTCAATTATCTTACAGACTGCAGACTACCCGGAGAGATCAAATTGGCAATACACTTGTCAATGAAAATGTATATGTGCGTCACCACTTAAATTCTGACCAACAGGAGGCTTTGATGGTTATGCGTTTAAATTTAAGTCCCATAGCCAATATGACTAATGCTGTTGGAAATCAGACAATTAATGGAACTGATTATTATTTTAGAATTCCTGCTGAACAAGTCGTCATGCCGCATTGTGTAACATTTGAAAACTTGCGTGCAACAGTAACAGCCTTAGCAAATCCTGCTACTCCACAGGAACAACGGTTACATTTCTATCTTTGTAACCCACTACCAGGTGCAAGATGGGGACCTCAACCCCGCCCACCCCGTGAACAGAGAGCTGTACTAGGGATAGAAGATCAAGCCCATCCCCAATGGCCATTGCTATTAAACCCTGAAGATTTCTGGCCTGATGATTATGGTCAGAGTGACTTTGAAGACGACTTGAACCGGTTATCTAATCTATTAACCTGGTGTTCAAGAAAATCAGTTAAATATTATAATGGTGAAAGTAAGATAGACTATAATGCTGTCGGAGTACCAACAGCCCTGGTTTCAAATTATGGGACTAATGTTGTGTTTCGAAATTGATTTTTGATGGTTTTTATCAGGTGGCGACACCCAATCGCTGACCCGCAAATTAAAAAAACAAGTCGAAAAACATTACTTAATTTTTACGCGTCTAGTTTTTGCCGAGTGCCATCGATAATAATGGAACGAGTGGCCTATATACAAGGCAAAGATATCAATCATAGCCTTTCGGAGTTTCTAAGTTTGTGTACGACAACGGATATGCGACAACGGGTTATTTTGCGCGCCGATGTTGTGGTGTGCCGAGGCATCTCTAACCCTGTGGAATCTTTCGCAGAATGCATCCGCCAACCCTTGATCACCAGTTTATTGCAGAAGGAGCAACTGTCATGTGCCGAAGTAACTTCCGATATTTTTCGGATGACGTCGCGCGTCCTGGAGTCGAACGAGGTGTCGCTACCTGCCGAAAAATTTCTCCCATTGCCGCTGCCGGTGCCTTTGCCCTCTGACTGTCTGCCACCTTTCTATGACAATCTAGTAGAATCGCTGTTTGACACATTTCAATACAAGTATATTCTCCGGCCCCAAAGTGAAACATCAAAAGTCGATTATTTTCGCAATCTTTTGATACCACACATCGATAGCCACCTGAGTGCCACCGAATTGACAAGTCTCATTTCCCCGCAGCAACACCCCTACGTAACTGACATGCCTGGAATTAATAGCAGTATGTATTATTTAGCAAAGGCGGGTAGCTATTGCGAGCTTTATTGTGAAGATGGGGATTTGCCATCGTTAAATCTTTTGCGCTGCATAATACCTTCGGGGTACCCTTTGCAGCGAAAACCCCAAACGGTTCGACGCCAGAAGCAGACGCGTCAACAGCTCCACCTCAAGCACAAAACAATGTCGGCAAGCTCTGGCTCTTCGTACATGACAAAAACAAGATGTTAGATGCCTTTCATAGCGCCACCAAACAACTTCCGGGCAAACAGTGTTTCCATTTGAACCATAAAAACGTGTTTGTCACGCTGAACTTCTTAAAAAACACAATTTGGTATACACGTTAGTTACTCAAGCACCAGGAGATTTAATATTTATTCGGGCCGGTATATTTCACCAGGTGATCAATATCAATCATTGTTTCAACGAGGCTATAAACTATGGCACACCGGCGTGGAACGTTCATGCCAACTTTACGCACTTATGCCGGTGTGCAGACGAGAAAATCACCAGTATTTCCAAGAAATGCCAAATGATGGTGGCGACCAAAGTCAAAAGTGTCACAGTGTACGATTGTCCGGTCGACAATTGCGTCGCCCAATTCTATGTCAAGTACAACTTGGAGACTCATATGGTGAAGATTCATAACCACACATTTTCCTGTGATGTCTGCCAGAAAAAGTACCGTAGTAAACTGAGCTTACAACGTCATCCATGTAAAAACGTAAGTTTTTCTTTTACTAAAAATGATTTTTTTGTTTCGCCAAAACCCACCGCCGTTTTTGGGCTACACCGCTACGACGCACATGCAAAGTATGTGCTGTATCTATTTCGGATTGGTCTGCCCATTGTTGCGCCAAGAAGCATCAAAATAATGTATCGGCCCAGCGCGAACGCACCCCAGAGAGCACTCTTGGTGACGAGGCCCCTTTGCTGCAACCTCTTTCGCCAGACAGAATGCTCTTGTCGCAACGCCTCACTGCGCGCGTTTTCTGTCCGAATTGCACGCGCACTTTTGCCAACAGAGGATATTTCAAAACATCATTGTCTACAGGAGCCTCGCAGCACTGCGTCCCATGCCACGCGCCCTTGCCCAACCTGTGGGCGCGAATTTTCATCTTGTACTGTGGCACATCATATAAAATTTTGTAATGCATATTCCTGTGACGGCTGTTCAAAGACATTTAGTAATAAGAAAGTTCTTCGGAAACATACGGCCACCTGCGAGCGCTTACAAACTAGTGAGAGCACGGCACAAACATCTACATAATGTGTACTCATAATAATAACATAATTTTTTTTTCATGCTCGGTATATATGTAATTTTTAGATACATGTCAAAATTCTGCCAAATATTTTTGTTTAAAAATGAATGAGCTATGGCAAAATGCCAAAGAAAAAAGGAAGTCTTTTTAAAAAACATACCCATTTTCTTGAAAGTAATATTTACCTGTGGGATTATTTGACGGATTTTTTACAAGAATCATCTTCTGGATCTTGCCATGGTCGTCCTTTAAAATCATTTGAAGATTGCTCCGAAATAACGAAAAAGAGACGCATTCAACACCTAGTTGAAAATTATACTTTTGAGGAATTTAGTTTTGTAGCAAAGGAATCTGCTAGGATTGCTAATATAAATATCAATACTACAAAAAGGATTACACCAGAAAGGGCTTTGGCTCTACAGTGCCCTTCAACCTACTATAGGTACATATACGTGAGAGAGCGAATTGACTATCGTCCGTATTCTAGTAAACCATGCTCTGTGTATTTATTTTTAGAAATTCCAATATTTATTGCATTTCCAGCCGAAGCGATAAAGTTGTGTGTGTTCAAATCTCAAAGTTAATTTTGACAAAATTAAAATGGATGTTTTCGATATTCGGGAAAAGGTACAAATAGTCAAATGGTATTTTCAAGGAAAATCCTATGGACAAATTCAAGTATCTTTTCCGGAAAGTTTCGAAAACAGACCTACGCCATCAATAACAACAATAGCTCGAATTATTCATAATTTTGAAACTGTTGGTTGCGTGTCTCCCAAAAACACAAAAAGCCTCAACAAGAGCTTGACGACGAAAGGGAGCTACAACAAATTTTAATTTGTGCCACTGCTGAGCAAAACCCCGTAAGTAGTAGTCAACAAATTGCTGAAGTAACAAATTCGTCGCCTAGTACCGTCCAAAGAGTCCTGAAAAAAATGGATTCCGACCATACAAGGTACAAAAAGTCCATGAAATATTTCCTAATGATCAATTTCGTCGGATGGAGTTCTCCGAATTAGTAATGGAAAGAGCCAATTTGGATGAAAATTTTCTTAGATCGATTGTTTTTACAGACGAATCGACTTTTCCATTACTAAATCGCCATAACCCTACCAATGTGCGATATTGGTCTCGGGAAAATCTTCATAAATATTTTGAAGTTCGCTCCCAATACCCCCAAAAATTAAACGTTTGGGGTGGTATCGTTGGTGAACACGTGATCGGACCATTTTTTATTCAGGGCAATTTGACCGTAGGCAAATATTTGGACTTGTTGCAGCAGCAAATTGTTCCTACTCTTCAAGAATTATTAGGGGAAAGATTTAATCATATCTGGTTTCAACAAGATGGTTGCCCAGCCCATAATTCTCGGATTGTTCAAGAATATTTAAACAATACCTTTCATAACAGATTAATAAGTGGGCACGGTACTATCTTGTGGCCAGCAAGATCCCCAGATCTTTCCCCTAATGATTTTTTTTTATGGGGTTACGTAAAATCAAAGTGTATGGGCATAATAGACCTAATGATTTGGAAGGACTCCGAGCAAGGATTGAAGAGACCTTTCAAACAATTAGTCCTTGTATGCTGGCAAATGTTAGGCGAAGCTTTTATGATCGTCTGGGTTTTTGCTTAGCTCAAGAAGGGAGTTTATTTGAACATTTATTATAATTATTGTTTGTATTTTTCCGTTAGAAAAACAGTTTTTTTTTCCTAAAATTTTAATTATTTAAATTTTTAGAAATTAATTTTGATTTTTGAGAACATACTTTTTATTTTGCTTCAGCTAATAATCTGAACATAGAAAATTATGTTTTGATATTTAATATCTGTCTCGATCGGTTATTAAATTTCAAAACGCATGGACATAAGCCCTAACTGGTGCTTCTCGATCGCTAACAGCTTTCATGAATTATCCCGTCCGCACGACTCGATAGCAAATTAAATACTAAAGAGAGTAATTATGCTTACTGACTGGGACTGGAGGTCGTAGTTTTTGTCGACGCGGCGCTTCGGACGAGCTCGGGTTGCCCCGAACGAACCCGAGCGTGGAAATTCAACTCGAAAAGGACGTCAGTAAATCTGTATAAGCTCGCCCTATCTACCTAGAAGGCTGATGGGCACTGTATATGTAGACTTGGATTTGTCAGAAAGAAAATATTTAACATTACACAGTGTCGTAAACTCTGTAAATCAGGATTTTTTGGCAAGTTTATACAAAATACGACAAAAAAATCTGAACTTCTTCCAAAAGAGATCGTTGCCTCCGAATATACGGCGGAAGTAAATTTCCAAGATTTGCTTAATAACACGTCTCATGAAATACTCAAAACTTTAGACATTTCATCAATACCACCAGAAAACTTTTTAACTTTGACATGTAAGTACGGGTTTGACGGAAGTTCGGGGCACAGTACTTATAAACTAAAATTTGACAATCAAGATTTAACTGACTAATATATGTTTTAATAGCAATGTCCCCCTTGGAACTTACTGACCAACAGTCCAATACAAAGTTATGGTTGAACACCCGTCCCCTCATCCACACATTTTTGTAGACCCATTAAATTTTTATTTTTAAAAGAAAATGCGGCGCTGGTAAAAGAAGAGGAAGAAAAACTAAAACATCAGGTTCAACATTTGTTGGAGTATTCTATAGACTTTGGGGGAAAACATTTTATTATTAATTTTAAAATGATTTTTACAATGCTGGACGGAAGTGCATAAATGTGTTATCAGAAACTAATTCTACACAAAAATGTTTTATTTGTGGTGCGCTACCCAGAGAAATGAATTCCCCCAAAGTTTATACAAAAACCATTAAACCCCAAAATTTCAGATTCGGCTTATCTTCCCTTCATTTGTGGATCCGCGCTTTTGAATGTCTATTGCATATTTCTTATAGGTTACCATTTAAAACATGGCAAGTAAAAAGTCCAGAACACAAAAGCATTTTTGAAGAAAGAAAAAAACGCATTCAATTAGAATTTAAAAAGACAATTGGGTTTGACAGTGGACAAACCAAAACCTGGCTACGGATCCACAAATGATGGAAACACGAGCCGAACCTTTTTAAAAATGCAGAAATTTCCTCTTCCATTACCGAAATTGATATAAATTTAATACTCAATTTTTCGAAAATTATCAGAATTGTCAACTCCGGGTGTAATATAAACATTGACAGATTTACAACTCTTTTAAATGACACATTTAGTTTGTATCTAAGACTTTATAATTGGTATTATATGCCTAGCTCGATTCACAAAGTGCTGGTTCATGGAGCTGACATAATAAAATTTTTGATGTCCCTATAGGAAAATTGTCAGATGATGCTTTAGAGGCTAGACATAAAGAAGCCAGAAAACAAAGATTGTGTCATACAAGGAAGTCCTCAAGAACCAATTCTAACAAAGACCTGTTGACGTCCCTATTACTAACATCTGACCCTTATTTAGCTTCATTAAGAAAGACTTGTTAAAAAAATGACACGGATGACATACAAGACTATTTACTATTTGACGGCAGCGTTGATGATGAAATGTCTCTAGATTTGCCAATGGAGACGGACTAATGTAGATAGTTTTTTTATTGTTTTATTTAAGTGAACCGTATGTAAAGTTAGGATTTTTTTATTCTGTGTTTAATTATAGTAATTTTTTTAAGAGTTGCCAGTTGGTAGTGCAAATGCCACTTTAATTGTGGATCTTTGTGGATGTTTACTTTGTTTTCGTCCTGCCCTTAAGGTAAGAGATCCTCTAAAAAGTGTTGCCAAGCGACAACTCTTACGAGAAACCTATGTTTTTTTAGTGTATAACTTATTAAAAACCTCGTATTATTTACATACGGTATACTTTATATTTCTTGTGGTGTTAATTATTTTTAGTTTACAGAATCTAATTATTTGTTTTTGTTTTTTTACTGTAGAAAAAAAAATATGTTTACGTTTTCATACTTATTATCAGGTTATATATTTTTTATATACTTGTTTTTTTGCTATATTAACAAATTTTAATAACGCAACCAAATGGTCTGACTTATTGTGTTTATATATATTATAAAGTAATAATTCGTTTATGGTAAACACTGTATCTTTTTAACAAATATGGATTTTTAAATTTTCTTTTCGCAGTTTTAAAGAACAAAGTCTGCTCTACAAAAAAAGTTAATACTATTTTTTTGTCGGATGCACACAAGAAAAGTTATGATTTTTGTCCTAATTACCCATATGGTCGACGCACTGTGGGCCGGTGCAAATTTAGAATGTACATGCCGAATAAACCGGCAAAATACGGAATCAAAATTCAAATTTTAGCCAACTCCAAAACACATTTTGCTGTAAATGCCGAAGTTTATACCGGAAAAAATAAATTTGAAGACCGAACAAAATTTTCTCATTCCACTCATGTAGTTCTACGTTTGGTAGAACCCATTATAAACACCAATTGTAATGTGACTGGAGATAACTGGTACACCTTAATTGAGCTTGTTGATTATGCTTTAAAATTGAGAGGCCTTACTTATGTTGGAACGGTAAAAAAAAATAAACGAGCGATCCCCCTGAATTTCTTCCAAATCGCACTCGCCCTGTGGATTCTTCGCTTTTTGGTTTCAATGCTCAAAACACCATTGTTTCTTATGTGCCAAAACGTAGCAAATCTGTTATCCTAATATCATCAATGCATCATAGCGCTACTATTGATGATGAGAGTAAAAAGCCAGAAATTAACTTTTTTACAATTCAACAAAAGCAGGGGTAGACGCATTAGATGAAAATTGCGCTACATATTCAACTTCACGTAGAACTCGGAGGTGGCCCATGGTCCTTTTTCATACCATTTTAAACATTTGCGGCGTTAACACCTGGTACCATAAACAAACTTGAGTTATTATTTTATGTGGAATCTTAAACCGTCATAAAATAAAGGGTATTCCATTTAAAAAAATATAACTTTGATACGTCACACTTTTTTGAGACTAAATTAATTTTATACTGTGGCCTTATCCGACCTGTATATGTTCCAGTATTTACTTTTTTAAAAACCCCATGGTTATCCAGCTACAGACCGTGTCGAATACGGTGGGCCACCCTGTATGTATGTATAGTGAAAACAGGTTCATGTCAGTAAACAAAAACATCTTTAACATGAACTTTAGTAAACAAGTTTAGTTTACCGATAGGAACATTAAAGTTTATAAAAATGAAGCGAAGTTTTTGGCAATGCTAGGTCTAGGTCTAGCGCACTGATAAAAACATACAATGCATTTTCCAACTTTATATTACTGTAAACAACTTAACTAAGTCAAGTTTAGCGCAGTGATATAAACATTCAGTGCACATTTCCAACCTTATACAATTGCAATTAAAGGGTGTCTCAACAAGAGCGCTGGATTTGAATTTGCCGCCATTTTGTTTGTGCGAGTAATTAAATTTTTCGTTTTTGACAGCTGTCATGTACATACCACGCGATTAAAAGTTATGGAGCACTATTAGAATGAACAACGTTGTGAAAACTCACTAAAAAAATGGGGAAAGCTTTGTGGAAACAGTGCGCTGATTACGTGTAGTTTTTGGCCGCAACAATGCACAAAATGAGTCGACAGTTCGCCGGTTAATTAAAAAATTTGAGACGACATTCAAATTGATGGATGAGAAGACCCTGTTCGTCGCCGTCCTTGTCGATCCATCGAAAACATAGCCGCAGTGAGGAAAAGTATGGCAGAGAATCCAGACACTTCCATTCGGCATCGTGGTCAAGAATTGAACATTACAAGACCCACTTTGCAACAAATTTTAACAAAAGATCTACATTTTTAAGCGTACAAGATTCAACTGACGCAAGAACCATGGTAACGGACCATGAGCAGCGCCGTGGATTCGTTAATTGGGTGTTGGAACACCACCAAATTAATGTGGATTTTTCGAAGAAAATATTTTTTTCCGATGAGGCACATTTTCAGCTAAACGGGTATGTAAATAAGCAGAACTGTAGAATTTGGGGTAGTGAGAATCCTCGTGTGATACTGGAACAAATGCATCCACCGCGATTAACTGTTTGGTGCGCATTATGGGCTGGCGGATTGATTGGACCGTATTTTTCGAAAATGCAGCTGGAAATGCGCCAACTGTTAATGGTGTGCGGTATCGAGAAATGTTAACATAGTTTTTGTGGCCTGAATTGGATCGAATTGATGTGGGTGATCTGTTTTTTCAACAAGACGGCGCGACCTGGCACACAGCCCGCGAAACGATGGAGTTACTGAGGACCAGGTTTCCTGACCGTGTCATATCTCGGTTTGGCGATCAAAATTGGCCATCAAGATCATGCGATCTAACGCCGATGGACTACTTTGGGGTTATCTCAAAGATAGGGTGTGTGTGAACAAGCCGCGAACAATTGAGCGCCTAAAAGAAGAGATACGGCGCGTTATTGCTGAAATAGGGCCACAAGAATGCGAAAACGTTATCCAGAATTTTATGAAGAAAATGACCGTTTGCCAGAGGTCTCGTGGTGGCCATCTGCCGGATATAGTATTTCATGTTTAATCGCAACTAATCCTTTTCATGTTGAAATATAAATACTTGCTTAATTAGAAAGGGAGTTGTGTTTTTCTTGACAATCAAATCCGGCGCTCTAGTTGGGACACCCTTTAGCAGCGCCAGGTCAAGCGCACTGATAGAAATATTCAGTGCATTTTCCATCCTTATATTACTGGAATTACCTGAACAAAGTTAACACTAGCGCACTGATAGAAACATTCAGTGCATCATTATATTTTTACCTTATATTACTGGAATTATCTTAACAAAATTAAGACCTGCGCACTGATAGAATCATTCAATGAATATTTTCAACCTGATATTACTGCAATGACCTTAACAAAGTCAAGTTTAGAGCAGTGGTAAAAATATTTAGCGCATTTTCCAACCTTAAATAACTGCAATACCTGGACAAAGCCAAGTCTAGCGCACTGATAGAAACATTCAGTGCATATTTTCAACCTCATATTACTGCAATGACCTTAACAAAGTCAAGTTTAGCACCGTAATAAAAACATTAAGTGCACATTTCCAATTGAGAATAGCTTATCCGAAGCTCTTTGATTCATTTCAAAACTACATCGGTTTCATAGACTTAAAAAGTTTTAACTTAAAATGGCAACCCAATCAATTTCAACGACGACCACCACGTCAGAAATTCTGCACAACGACAACCAGTTAGTTGACGCTACCCTCTCGACTGAAGGAAGCACAACACTGAACGTAGTTCAAGCCGGACCCCTCGAAGCTACACAAGCTAAAGGTCAAATTACAGACCTAAAAGAAGAGCGCACCTTACCCAAGGACGTTGACTTTGCACCACCAAAAGCGAGTCCCACCCTTTTAGCGATCAAGTACGAAATTTGTACCCCGCTTCTCCGCTTCCCACTGACATTGAAGAAACTTCATAAAGTGAGTACCTTTCTCCCAACCCCAATCAACTACTTCCAAGTAGTTCATTTCATGGACGAACTGATGTCTACAAACATCTATTTCCTACGAATGGGATTACCCTGGCACCCTTTGTTATCAAGACTATACTTTGCTATAGTTTTCTTCATTCAGACGCTCCGCGCTATGCGACACGCACGAATAGGTTCTACGAGTACGAAAGTATTCATTGAACATTTCTTGAAAGAATATCCTGCCGACAGTATACCTGTTTCCGGACAACTGATCCCCATACTCCAGAGCATTGCAACTGCACAATCAGACAACCCTCTCTATGGACTAATCAGCCCTGCTATACGAAATAACGTTGGATACCAACAAGGCTCAGACCTGTTAGATATCGATTCAACTGATTTCATGCTACCGAACATCCCTGTTATCGCAGCTTTCTTGAATACTATTATTCAAGCAGAAGGCAACATTCCTGATTACTCCGATCCTGCTACTTTTGACGATCAAATCGACCATATTATCATGGGTCACGAATTTGAAGCCGACAACTGGCAACTAACAGACAGACTTGTCTTGTTATCTCCCGGACTCAATCACCAAATGGAATCGACACCCGAAATTGACGAAACGATGCACATTAGAGGCCAAGAACTTGGAATTCCCGTTACAAACGGAGATCTCAGTTATCAAGGTTTTGAGAATTACATGCTAATGGATACAGATACCACCTGGTTCCACAACATCATAGATGTGATGGCAATTTATTGCTCACATTTTAAAGACTCATCCACCTTAGGTTCCTGTTCACCACACGGCCCTACTTCTTGTTTGCTCCGCAGTAGTCTACACGACTTAACTAGCCCAAATGCAGCGAACAACATTGTAAACAATATTGACCTGTGTAAAATACTTTGTATTATTGACACCAATAAATTAAAATAAAATAAAACCTTAGATGACTGCAATTATCTGGACAAAGTCAAGTCAGGCGTATATTGTAAACTTAAATTACTGGAATTTCTTTAACAAAGTTATAACTAGCGCACTGATAGAAAGATTTAGTGCATATTTTTAACCTTAATTAATAATTGCTGCAATTACCTTAAAAAGTCAAGGTTAGCGCAGTGATAAAAACATTCAGTGCACATTTCCAATATTTGATAACTGAAATTACATAGACAATGGACATAGCCAATTCAACCGCTTTGATAGAAACATTCAGTACATATTTTCAACTTTATACAGGGTGTCCCAAAAAAATTCCCCACCATTTAGGGTTAGACTCTACGACCAAAAATAAGACAAAAATCACTTATGTCAAAATTTCGAAAAATGTCTCCTAATGAAATTATGGCCATTTTGAATATTAAAATCAGGCAATTTTCGCCAAATATTTCACTTGAAATTATTACTTTAAATCTAGTCATCCTTGATAAAGACAGAATAGTAAATTTCGAATGTCAAAGTTTAGTTGTCACATAAATCGTAAACGGGAGTGAAAAGTCGAAAAAGTGATATTCAAGTATGGCAAGAAGGTACAGTAATCAAGAATATTTAGACATGATTAAAGTACTTGGAGTTTGTAACAATAACGCCCGTGCCGCAGAACGTCTGTACCGCGAACGTTTTCCAACTAGGCGACACCCAGATCATAAGACAATAAGTGCTGTTGAAAATCGCCTTCTTGAAACTGGGTGCTTTGCGCCACGGAAGATTAATTCAGGTCGCCCTAGAAAACTCAGATGGCAAGAGGAATACCAATTGCTCCACGACATTGAACAAGATCCTTCCGTGAGCACGAGAATTCTGCAAAGTAATCGACACCATTCACGTAGTTCCATACATAGATTTGTAACAGTGCATTTTGCGAATTTAATTTCAATCACTTTCCTAGCATGTTATTTTAATTTTATTTAGTACCCCTAGCGCCGTCTAGTGCTCAGTGACCTAATTATCGCAAACAAGCTAAAAGTGGCCTAGAACCCTGTGAACCCGACAAGCGTTTCACTAGAGGTAATTGATAATTGATTTTGTTGTTCGAGCATATATCTACTAGAGGCTTCGCTAGCTGTTAGTTTTAAGCTTTAATTAATTTATATTTTGAGATTTTTGTGACCGGTTAATAGTTTTGTGGTTTATGAACCTTCCTCGAGTCCAAGGCTTTGATGAGAGCAGCGACATTTCACATGTATCTTTAAATCTTTGGCCTGTGGTATCGGTCAGGTTTCGAGTACGTCACAGAGTCAAATCGCAAAAATTCGCCTGACGAAGTGACAGATTTTGGCCGGACATTTTAGAGACTTCAAATGTCACTTTCTGCCTAACCGGTGCAACAAGTGGAAGGCTGTTTTGTGATTTGATATTAATTCTGAATTATCTCTGTTAAAAATCACGAATCCTTGTCCATCTTTAGCCTAAAAGGTATGTTTTTTTCTATATTTATATTTTATGTTAGTATTTTTGCATAATTCACCTTTTTTCTTGGAATGTCGAAACTTAACCTCAAAAACACGTTGTCTCGGAATTAATTTTAATTATTTGATTTTGTTTTAGACAAGACCGGTTTCTACATTTCTACTTTCTACTTGCAACTCTCAACGTTTCATCTTTGAATCTTTTTTGATTCCTCCTTTCATTCTTATCTGTTCCTTTACGCTTAAGGAAACCAGATTCAAGTTGCCTGCTTGTTGTGAGGCATACCACAACCTACCTTGCGAGCTGCCCCCTTCATGATCTACCAGTGAATGCCACTTATCTGAGTCCCGAGTTGTAGGCCCCAGCCTGTAACTAGTGAGAGACCCACACCAACATCCAGTGGACCTTTTAAAATGGATTACAGATAAGTTGACTAACTACACGTTTAAAACCTTTTAAGAGTACACCGTTTAACATTTATTTGTCTAGAACAACATATTGTATCCTGACAAAAATCAAACTAGTGAATTAACATCGATTTAGATACTTAAGTTTTTTAATTTGATTGGTAAAATTTTGTTATAGCGATGTAATTAACATTTGCAAACGTTAAACGCTACAGTCTCTTATGTTTTTTTCTACTAACACCCATATTTTTTTTTTAAATCAAACTTTAGTGAGAATTCCGCTTAAATAAAGAACTCTCATATTTTATGCGTTATCTTTTTTATTTTGTGTTGGAATCTGTTTGTTTTGTTTCAGTTTAGCTAGAGGAACTATCCTTCTATAGTTTACCATCATTATTCTATAACTTTAGCTGGCGCCCATATAATAAATACCTTTTTTGTGGTAAACTATAATAGGGAGGCTAACAAATTATCTATTTAATTATCTCTGGTCTTTGATATAAGAGTTAAAGGAATGTTTAGGTTATACAATCCACGACCTACGTGCCACGACTGATATTGAGCTAGTTTGAAGGTATTTTGCCTTAAAACAAAGGCTGATTAAACATCTTTAATTAGGCAATCTAAAAATGTACTTTAGCAAAATTAAGTTACATTATAGATTCATGCAAAGAGAAAATCTGCATCCTTATCATCTACAGCCGGTTCAAGAATTGCATCCTGGAGATAGTGACTTGCGCTTACGATTTTGTAGATTTTTTTTAAATTGTCTGGACGCAAATGAAGACTTTTTAAACAAGTACTATGGAGTGACGAAGCTCATTTTAACCAGCAAGGAGTGTTCAATCAGCACAACTTGCATTATTGGAATTACGAAAATCCGCACCAAATTAGAGAATCGCATAAGCAAGTACGCTGGAGCTTAAATGTGTGGATTGGTCTATTGGGCAATGGGATAATAGGACCACATTTTTTCCTAGGATACTAAACGCCGAAAATTATGCCAATTTTTGCGAAAACATATTACCTACTTTTCTGGAAGATGTTCCTTTAGCACATCGTCGAAATATTGTGTTTCAACATGATGGTGCACCTGCCCATTATTCTCGAAATGTTCGAGAGATATTAAGTCGACGTTTTCCAAACCAATGGATCGGTCGTGGAGGACCTATTTCTTGGCCTCCCAGGTCCCCGGATCTCAACCCAATAGACTTTTGGCTTTGGGGTTATCTGAAAAATACGGTTTACCATGTCCTACCCAACAGTGAAGATGATGTTATTGTACGCATTTATGGAGCTTTAGCACAAATTGAAAACGAAACAATAAGACGTGTAGAAAACAATTTTATTCGCCGTTTGCTCGCATGCATTGAACAAAATGGTGAGCATTTCGAACAGTTGCCTTTGTAAATTTAAATGTTTTTGTTTTATTATTATGTTTAGTTAATAAATGATTTGAATTTGAACATTTGATTTGATTTTCGAAAATTGCTTCATTTTATCATTTAAGATGGCCATAATTTCATTAGGAAACATTTTTCGAAATTTTGACATAAGTGATTTTTGTCTTATTTTTGGTCGTAGAGTCTAACCCCAAATGGTGGGGAATTTTTTTGGGACACCCTGTATAAGTGTATTTTTCCTCGACAAAGTCACGTCTGGCGGAATGATAGAAACATTGAGTGCAAACTTCATAGCAGTACTCGTCCAACTTAGTTACTGGTTCTCGTTGTGGACGTGATTTCTGATATTGGAGAATTCACTTAAATATTTTAAACGTAACGAACACCTCTGCGTTTCTTGATCTACTCAGATGACTTCTTGACTCCCTTTCAACCGTGATAAAAACATTTAGTGCACATTTTCAGCACTAACTGCAATACCTGGACAAAGCCAAGTCCAGCGCACTGATAGAAACATTCAGTGCATATTTTCAACCTATATATTACTTAAATGACCTTAACAAAGTCAAGTATAGAGCAGTGGTAAAAACATTTAGCGCATTTTTCCAACCTTTAATAACTGCAATCACCTGGACAACGCCAAGTATAACACACCAATAGAAATATTCAGTGTATATTTCAAACATTATATTACTGCAATCACCTTAAAAAAGTCCAGCGAAGTTATAAAAACATTCAGTATACATTTTCAACCTTATACAACTGCAATTCGAAGCGCCAAATCAAGCGCACTGATAGAAATATTAAGTGCATAATTGAGGCGTGTACTTCCAAAGTCCGCCTTATCCAAATATAAGAAAAAATATTAAGTGACACCTATCGATAGAACTTTAAATTTCTTATATTTCGGTACATAATTTGTAAGTTCAAAAGTTGTCTATTACCGTTTAAAATGTCTATGAAATTCGAATGTTTTTCCAAACCCAGCCTTATCCATTGACGTTGATCTTACAAATGTCGCCTTATCCACATAAATATTTGAAAAACCAAAGCTCGTCTTATATGGTAAGTGTTTATATGGAAATGAGATATTTACTTTCGAAACCAGCCTTATCCAGTTTACCATTTTGTGTGTGTAACTCGGTAGTCGTTTGTGATTAGTAAACAAGCAGATTCGAAACGAGCGGGAAGCTATAAAAAGTTGTTCTAATTAATAGTGTTTTACCACCTCAAAACATGGAAACAGAAAGTAATATGTTAGCGAAAAATATCACTGAAGCTCCAAAAACAAAGGAAGAAAGAAAATTATAGATAAAACCAATTGGAAAAAGAATATAGCTAAAATAAAAAGGTAGGTTTTAGATATAGGTTAAGTTAGCTTAAATTTTTTGAAGGAAGTGACTAGTGCACCATACAGACGACACTCTAAGAAATATGTATTACACCTTACATCATAATTTTATTTGTTTAAAACTTCTAAACGTTCATTTCGGAATATCCTTTAGTAGTTTAGGTTTGTTAGAAAACAAGAAAGTGCGTATTAAACAGATGATGTAATAACAATATTTTGGTGTATCGTTTGAATGTTACGATCTTTTTAATCAATTGAAGTTTCGCGGGTAAATAAAACTTTTTTTCGTTTTTTTTAAGGTATGGTCCTAATAAACCACCAAGTTTACCAAAAGTTTGTGAGAAACACAACAGTAAGGCATATAAATGTAACAACTTAAGCCTTCAAGATGTAAGGAAATTCCACCAAGCTTTTTATAATGATAGAAATAAAATTGCCCAAGATAATTTTATTCTAAAATATACAATGGCTCAAACACCAAAACGAGAAAGACAAGTCAAAGAAAATAGTTCTCGAAAAGGTGTATCCATTAAATATTACGCTCCTCGATCACGCCAGGCTTCGGGAACTCAGATTATTTCGATATGTCAAAAGGCGTTTTTGTCTGTATTAGGGATTTCCAAAGACAGAGTACAACGCGTTATCAAACGTCATTTAAACACCGGTTTAAGCGCTACGGAAAAGAGAGGCGGGGATACCCGTAGTAAGACCTTCCTCCCAAAGCGTCAAGCAGTGAAACTTTTTATAGAAAAATTTGAAGCAGTAGATTCTCATTATGCTCGCGGCAAATCTGTAAGACAATATTTAGCGAGTCATTTGTCCATACGAAAACTGTGGAAAATGTATAATTCTGAAAATACTGGGAGCAATCACAAAGTTAACTATCACTATTTCCGAAAAGTCTTTGTGACAGACTACAATATTGGTTTTGGTATGCCCGCTACCGATGCTTGTTCTAGATGCATCGAACTAAAGGAAACTATTAAAAGAAGCTCACCTGATGAAAAACACAAGTTTATCATAGAACAAAGAGTTCATACACTTAAATACCAAGCATTTTTTAAGCTTTTACAAAGCAAAGATGAAGAAATATTGAAATTATCATTTGATTGCCAGAAGAATATGACTCTACCTCGAATTCCGGACCAGGCTGCTTATTATAAGCGCCAACTCTATTACTACAATTTTACAATTTGCGAAGGACACTCAAAAGCACCCCAGAATAAGAGCAATACATTTATATATACCTGGCTAGAGACTGAGTTTGCAAAGGGATCTAATCAAATTGCATCCGCAGTATACCATCGCCTTTCTAACACGAATTTGAACAATTATAAAACTATTCAACTCTTCGCGGACGGTTGTGGAGGGCAAAATAAGAATAGTACCATGATTGGAATGCTTTGTACTTGGCTTAAATTAAGAGCGCCTCAGAATATTCAAGAAATACACGTAATATTCCCAATTGTCGGGCACTCATACATCCCCCCGATAGGGTCTTCGGCCGCATAGAAAAAAGAGTAAGAAAGCGTGATACTATTATACAGTCAAGCGAGTACGACGCTATATTTGGAGAATTTGGCTCGATTTTTCATTTGGGAAAAGATGTGACCGTGTCTGAATGGAAAACGAACTTGCCAGTACCATTAAGTCTCCAGCCCAATGGCACTTTAAGTTTTCTTCAGTAAAACGAGTGCTAATAAGAAGAAGTTTACAAGGAAATGTATTTATTCAAGGCGAAGCTCATTATAGAAGCGAACTAGGGGCATTCAAATCGATTCTCAAAAAGGGGAAAACTTTTAATAATTTATCTCCAGCTATAATACCTCCAACGTTGGGGTGCCAAGTTAACATTAAGAAGTTACAGGATTGCGACTATTTATTAAAGAAGCATTTTGGAATGAATTGGCGTAAGCAACCAGAACTTGCATTCTACAAAGATGCTATAGATGGTTATCTAGAAACTCACGCAGCAGCTTATGAAGAAGTTCCTGAAGAAGTTGACCAAGATATGATTGATGAAGAAGACGATATGCGAATTTAGCTTTTACTATTTATTTTCCTGGATGTGTTGTGTTTTTTAATTATATCCAAAATGTAAAAAGTTATTTTAAATACAAAATTTAACAACAAAACTAGCCTTTTCCATTTAGTGTATTTCCAAACTCCGCTTTATCCACATAGATCCTTCAAAACTCGTCTTATCCAAAATTAAAACATGCATAAACCTGCAAAATATTGGTAAATACATTTTTTATTCATACTATGTTATTTTCAGAAGCCATTTAAACCGTCTGATACCTGTCACATTCTTGTATCTTTGAACATGAACTTAAAAACATATTTTAGTGAATTACGTAACTTGACTTCCATAGGATAACGCGGACTTTGGAAATACACTCCTCAATTATATTACTGCATTCACCTTAAGTCAAGTTTAGCGCAGTGATAAAAACATTTAGTGCACATTTTCAGTCCTAACTGCAATACCTGGACAAAGCCAAGTCCAGCGCACCGATAGAAACATTCAGTGCATATTTTCAACCTCATATTACTGCAATGACATTATCAAAGTCAAGTTTAGAGCAGTGGTAAAAACATTTAGCGCATTTTCCAATCTTAAATAACTGCAATTACCTGGACAACGCCAAGTATAACACACCGATAGAACTAATCAATGCATTTTCCAACCTTATATTACTGGAATTACCTTAAAAAAATCAAGACTAGCGCACTGATAGAAATATTCAGTGCATAATTATATTACTGCATTCACCTTTAGTCAAGTTTAGCGCAGTGATAAAAACATTTAGTGCATATTTTCAGCCCTAACTGCAATACCTGGACAAAGCCAAGTCTAGCGCACTGATAGAAACATTCAGTTCATATTTTCAACCTGATATTACTGCAATCACCTTAACAAAGTCAATTTTAGAGCAGTGGTAAAAATATTTAGCGCTTTTTCCAACCTTTAATAACTGCAATAACCTGGAAAACGCCAAGTATAACACCGATAGAAATATTCAGTGTATATTTCCAACATTATATTACTGCAATCACCTTAAAAAGTCCAGCACAGTTATAAAAACATTCAGTACACATTTTCAACCTTATACAACTGCAATTAGAAGCGCCAAATCAAGCGCACTGATAGAAATATTCAGTGCATAATTATATTACTGCATTCACCTTTAGTGCACATTTTCAACCCTAACTGCAATACCTGGACAAAGCCAAGTCCAGCGCACTGATAGAAACATTCAGTGCATATTTTCAAACTTATACAACTGCGCAGAAGCGCAAAATCAAGCGCACTGATAGAACTACTCAATGCATTTTCCAACCTTATATTACTGGAATTACCTTAAAAAAATCAAGACTAGCGCACTGATAGAAATATTCAGTGAATAATTATATTACAGCATTTACCTTTAGTCAAGTTTAGCGCAGTGATAAAACATTTAGTGCACATTTTCAGCCCTAACTGCAATACCTGGACAAAGCCAAGTCCAGCGCACTGATAGAAACATTCAGTGCATATTTTCAACCTCATATTACTGCAATGACCTTAACAAAGTCAAGTTTAGCACAGTAATAAAAACATTCAGTGCACATTTTCAACCTTATACAACTGCAATTAGAAGCGCCAAATCAAGAGCACTGATAGAACTACTCAATGCATTATCCAACCTTATATTACTGGAATTACCTTAAAAAAATCAAGACTAGCGCACTGATAGAAATATTCAGTGCATAATTATATTACTGCATTCACCTTTAGTCAAATTTAGCGCAGTGATAAAAACATTTAGTGCACATTTTCAGCCCTAACTGCAATACCTGGACAAAGCCAAGTCCAGCGCACTGATAGAAACATTCAGTTCATATTTTCAACTTGATATTACTGCAATCACCTTAACAAAGTGAATTTTAGAGCAGTGGTAAAAACATTTAGCGCATTTTCCAACCTTTAATAACTGCAATCACCTGGACAACGCCAAGTATAACACACCGATAGAAATATTCAGTGTATATTTCCAACATTATATTAATGCAATCACCTTAAAAAAAGTCCAACGCAGTTATAAAAACATTCAGTACACATTTTCAACCTTATACAACTGCAATTAGAAGCGCCAAATCAAGCGCACTGATAGAACTAATCAATGCATTTTCCAACCTTATACGAGGTGTGACAATTAAGTAATGAGACTGATTGTATTGCCGCGCTTGTGGTAAACCTGCGACCTTAAAATTTTTTTCCCTTTCCCCGGCATCCTTCCCCTCTCCATTGATGTATTACCCGTCACTCTAGCTTGTTTAGTTCGCCTGCTGTGTCGTGTTGAGTAGACGTGTGTTGGTGGTGCTCGTCACGAAAATGGAGAAACAAAATCTAGAGCAACGCGTCGCGATAAAATTTTGCGCCAGATTGGGCGAAACAGCTTCGAAACGTACGCTAAAATTGTAAAAGTGCATGGTGATAGTGCTCTTAGTCGTGCCCAGGTGTTTCGATGGCATAAAGAGTTTAAGGATGGGCGTGAAAGCGTGGAGGACGAGGCGCGGAGCGGGAGACCAGTCGAGGTGCGGACTGACGCGAATGCGCAGCGTGTGCGAGCCCTTATCCATGAAGATCGGCGTTTAACAGTTCGAATGTTGGCCTCGGAGCTGGGTATGAACCGTGAAACTGTCAGACAAATTTTAACCGACGATTTTGGGATGAAAAAGTTGTGCGCGAAGATGGTTCCAAAGAACCTTTCTGAGGAGCAAAAGCAGCATCGAATGACCGTTGCAGAAGATTGTTTGGAACAAGTTGAAAACGATCCCACGCTGCTTGATCGAGTTATTACAGGCGATGAGAGCTGGTTTTTCCAATACGACCCGGAAACCAAACGCCAAAGCTCACAATGGTTGTCTCCGCACGCACCCCGCCCGAAAAAAGCTCGCATGAGCAAATCAAAGGTGAAAACGATGATCATTGCCTTTTTCGATAGCCGTGGAATCGTCCACAAAGAATTTGTTCCACCGGGGCAAAACCGTCAATCAAGTCTACTATTGCCAAGTACTCGAAAGATTGCGAAAACGAGTCAACAGGGTGCGCCCAGACATCGCTCGTAACTGGATCCTTCATCACGACAACGCGCCGTGCCACACCGCCCTCAGCGTGTCCCAGCATTTGGCCTCTAAAGGGATCGCCGTGTTGCAACAGCCGCCTTATTCGCCCGATATGTCACCCTCATGACTTTTTTGTTCCCTAGAACAAAATCGGTGGTCAAAGGAACCCATTTCGAGTCGATTACGGACATCCAAGCGGCCGTAACGAAGGTACTCGGGAACATCCCAGTCGAAGCGTTCCAGAAATGTTACGAAGCGTGGAAAACGCGCTGGAATCGTTGTATAGCTGCTCAAGGGGACTACTTTGAAGGGGATGGCAGAGTTGTAGAATAATTTTAAATATACGGTTTTTATGGAATCAGTCTCATTACTTAATTGTCACACCTCGTATTACTGAAATTACCTTAAAAAAATCAAGACTAGCGCACTGATAGAAATATTCAGTGCATAATTATATTACTGCATTCACCTTAAGGCAAGTTTAGCGCAGTGATAAAAACATTTATTGCACATTTTCAGCCGTAACTGCAATACCTGGACAAAGCCAAGTCCAGCGCACTGATAGAAACATTCAGTGCATATTTTCAACCTCATATTACTGCAATGACCTTAACAAAGTCAAGTTTAGCGCAGTAATAAAAACATTCAGTGCACATTTCCAACCTTAGATGACTGCAATTATCTGGACAAAGTCAAGTCAGGCGTATATTCTAAACTTAAATTACTGGAATTTCTTTAACAAAGTTATAACTAGCGCACTGATAGAAAGATTTAGTGCATATTTCCAACCTTATAATTGCTGCAATCACCTTAAAAAGTCAAGGTTAGCGCAGTGATAAAAACATTCAGTGCACATTTCCAATATTTGATGGCTGAAATTACATAGACAATGGACATAGCCAATTCAACCGCTTTGATAGAAACATTCAGTACATATTTTCAACTTTATATAAGTGTATTTTTCCTCGACAAAGTCACGTCTGGCGGAATGATAGAAACATTTAGTGCAAACTTCATAGCAGTATTCGTCCAACTTAGTTACTGGTTCTCGTTCTGGACGTGATTTCTGATATTGGAGAATTCACTTAAATATTTTAAACGTAACGAACACCTCTGCGTTTCTTGATCTACTCAGATGACTTCTTGACTCCGTAGATCGGTGGTTCTCGGCCGCGAACGGCGTCGAGAGGCCATCCCGACCTTTATCGGAGGTCACCGGAGCTTATCCTTAAATAAGGATCTCCTGAGATATTCGTACTGTACAAAAAAACTGTTCAGCTATTTCTTCTGAATCCATTAATATACTGTATAGGCAAAGATACTTTCTTCAGAATGACTCAAATTTAATTGTGTTTTTTTGTAGTTCTGGTTTCCATTCTTGACCATGCTTATTTGATAGGTTTGTGTAGGAAAGACAGGCTCATATCAGTAGAAAAACAGAAAAGCAACTTTAAAATGAACTTAAATAGGACTTCAGACGATCATACGATATAAACTAACTTTTTATTAGAATTTGTACTGATAGGAACATTCAGTGCATACTTTAACTTTATCTAAAAGCAAGTTTTTTGATGAAGTCAACTCTAGCACACTGATAAGAACATTTAGTGCACACTTCCACCTTCATTTAAATATAAATAACTTTATAAAATTCAAGTTTAGTGTATTAATAGGAACATTCAATGCATATTTTAAATTGAAGTAACTGAAAAACTTTTAAATGCTAAGTGATGACCTATTAGAAATGGGAAAAGCAACCTAAAAAAAAGTGGGACCAGAAAAACCCAATACAAATGACAGAGGACTTTACTTCTGGATAGAAATCACTTGCTGGACTACTGGGTACTTCCTGTGGTAAAGATGCTCTTTGTAGATTTTCTGAAATCGCCAACGCAGCTTTAAAGATGAAACTCTAATAAAATCAACTTGGAAGCAAAACTAAAAGTACTTCAACATGCATTTTCAATAGCAAAATTCATATTTATCAGGGCTATGGGTATGAACTAATTGATATTTAAGAATAGTAGTAGCTCCCCTCATCCACTCTATATCTGATAAATATGCAATATGATAATATGCTATTGAAAACACGTTAATGCACTTTTTTAGATTTGTGGGATGGTCCAGTCTAGTTCTTAACCCCGCAACTGCTTTGCCACATTATCTAGCACAGGGCTGTCCAAACCATGGCCCGCGGGCCGCATGCGGCCCGCGGCTTGTTTAATTGCGGCCCATAGAACCTTTTTTAATCGACTTCAAAAAAAAGTCCGGTTTCCAAAATTAAGGAGCAAATTATTTTTCTCGCATTGAAATCGAATATTTTAGGTATGTTCGATCACGTTGCTCATCACTATTCACTCGAGAATTCGGGGAATTCCCTGAACGCAAGATAGGTACCTACCGCGCATCGTTCATTGGGCATTTGTTTGTCACTTGTCATTCAACGCGACGAAAGTTTTGATTACGCAAGGTTACTCTCAATAAAGACTACATTATTTTAAAGTTTGGTATTACGTTGTTCGCTTTGTGTTTGAGTATAAAAAACTTTTAACATCATTATGTCTACAAAGAAGAGGAAGTTAAGTGAAGAAAACGTTCATTCAATGCGAAATGGGAGTTAGACTACTTTATCTCCAACAATAACAATAAAATTCAGTGTTTGATTTGTATGCAAGTTTTATCTGTAAGTAAAGAATATAATGTTAAGCTGACACTATACTTCTTTACATGAAGAAAAGTATAAAAAACATGTCGGTGAAGCAAGAAAAGTTATGGTGGCTGAGTACAAAAAAACTAATACAGCAAACAAGTATGTTTTCAAAAGTAAGTACTGAAAAATGAACAAAGCTTGGCTGCCTCATATGAAGTTTCATTACAATTAGCCAGAGCTAAAAACCATTTAGTGATGGAGTTTTAATAAAAAATGCGCAGTTGAAATGGCTAAACGCTTTATGCAGCCGAAATTAGCGGAAAAGTTTGAATCTGTGGCATTATCTCATCAAACGGTGGCGCGACGAATAGAGGACATGGGTAATTATATTACGAAAAGTTTATGTGATTACTTTGTAGATTGCGAATATATTATTCAATATGTTTGGATGAAAGTACCGACCAGACCGATGTCAGTCAATTAATAATCTCATTCGTTGCATTTCCAAAGATTTTACAATCACGGAAGAAATGCTGGATTTAATACCATTTCATGGAACAACTAAAGGCAGTGATATATTTGAAGCAGTTAACAAAACTATAGTAGAATATGGAGGATTTCGTAAGTGTTCTTGTATTGTGACCGATGGGGCAAAAGCTATGACCGGGAAAGTGACAGGATTCGCGGGACTTCTAATACAAAATGGCATTGATTGCCCGTTGTTCCATTGTATCATACACCAAGAAGCCTTGTGTGGAAAATCATTGCGCCAAATGAATGCTATGAAAGTTGTTACAAGGATAACCAATTTGATTAGAGGTGGAAACAGGTCATTGACACATAGAAAATTTAGAGACTTCTTATGTGAAATCGATGCAAACTATGGAGATTTACTATTGCATTCAGAAATCAGATGGCTAAGTGCTGGCCAGTGCTTGCAACGCTTTTTTGCCTTACGAAAAGAAATACCTTTGTTTCTAAAAATGAGATATCGTCTGACACTTCTGAACTACAAGATAAAATGCGAGATCCGCAGTTTCTGGCTGATCTTGCGTTTTTAACTGATATGACGCAACACTTGAATGAATTAAATTTAAAATTGCAAGGTAAAAACCACAATATAGCCAACATGTATGGAAATGTGAATGGATTCAGAAGTAAACTAAAATTGTTCAAAACGTCTCTACAACAAAATGATTTTTCTTTTTTCCAAGTTGTAAAGAACATTATTTAGAGATGAAAAATTTTGAAGACTGTAATTTTTTGGACCACCTTAAATACATGGACGAAATAATAGTTGAATTTGAGCGGCGTTTTGCAGATTTTGAAAAATTGAGAGTGATATAGCACTCTTCACTCATCCACTAACGATCGCAGTTGAGACTGTAAAGATTGATTATCAACTGGAACTGTGTGATCTGCAATCAGACCCCTTTTACAAGGGCAGAACAGAAACGGGAATTGAATTTTTAAACTCCTCGGTGAACGTTTCCCGAAACTGACGAATTTCGGACAAAAAATGGGCTCGATGATGGGCAGTACCTACCTATGTGAAAGTGCATATTCGACAATGAAGTTTATTAAGTCTAAATACAGGTCTTCATTGACAGACACTTCACTTAAACATGCACTGCGCCTAGCTACCACTAATATTGAGGTTGATGTTGACAGAATTGTAAAAGACAAATTAATAAAAAAGTAGATAATAAAATAACGATATCTTTATAAATTGTTTTTTTATTTTTTCAAATATCTTGCGGCCCACCAAAGTATTCAGTAATTTTTATTGGCCCTGGGTCCCATCTAGTTTGGACACCCCTGATCTAGCATGTTAGAGAATAATTGTGCTTTTTCATCTTACCAGCAAAATAAAGCATTTATAATTGATAAAAGATTCATGACTATTTCTTTCAAATAAATAGACAATAATAAACTGAGTTGTCAGATATAAGAAGAAGCCCTATTAAAGATATACGTCATTACACAGGGTGTCTCTTATTAATACAGGATTATTTTTAAGTTGTTATATTCCTTTTTTCCATCGACCATTAAAAAAATACTGTTTTTTAAATCGTTAACATGAAGTAAAGTACTTCATTCTAGTACACTACATAAAGTGTTAAATAAAGTAACTCTTTTTAACACTTTCAAGCTTTTTTGTTGCATTGCCTACTACAATGAACTTAATTATCAATGTATGCAATGTAACAGTAAAGGCGAAGTTATAAAAACATTCAGTACATACTTTCAACCTTATACAACTGCAATTAGAAGCGTCAAATCAAGAGCACTGATAGAACTAATCAATGCATTTTCCAACCTTATATTACTGGAATTACCTTAAAAAAATCAAGACTAGCGCACTGATAGAAATATTCAGTGCATAATTATATTACTGCATTCACCTTTAGTCAAGTTTAGCGCAGTGATAAAAACATTTAGTGCACATTTTCAGCCCTAACTGCAATACCTGGACAAAGCCAAGTCCAGCGCACTGATAGAAACATTCAGTGCATATTTTCAACCTCATATTACTGCAATGACTTTAACAAAGTCAAGTTTAGCGCAGTAATAAAAACATTCAGTGCACATTTCCAACCTTAGATGACTGCAATTATCTGGACAAAGTCAAGTCAGGCGTATATTCCAAACTAAAATTACTGGAATTTCTTTAACAAAGTTATAACTAGCGCACTGATAGAAAGATTTAGTGCATATTTCCAACCTTATAATTGCTGCAATCACCTTAAAAAAGTCAAGGTTAGCGCAGTGATAAAAACATTCAGTGCACATTTCCAATATTTGATGACTGAAATTACATAGACAATGGACATAGCCAATTCAACCGCTTTGATAGAAACATTCAGTACATATTTTCAACTTTATATAAGTGTATTTTTCCTCGACAAAGTCACGTCTGGCGGAATGATAGAAACATTTAGAGCAAACTTCATAGCAGTACTCGTCCAACTTAGTTACTGGTTCTCGTTCTGGACGTGATTTCTGATATTGGAGAATTCACTTAAATATTTTAAACGTAACGAACACCTCTGCGTTTCTTGATCTACTCAGATGACTTCTTGACTCCGTAGATCGGTGGTTCTCGGCCGCGAACGGCGTCGAGAGGCCATCCCGACCTTTATCGGAGGTCACCGGAGCTTATCCTTAAATAAGGATCTCCTGAGATATTCGTACTGTACAAAAAAACTGTTCAGCTATTTCTTCTGAATCCATTAATATACTGTATAGGCAAAGATACTTTCTTCAGATGACTCAAATTTAATTGTGTTTTTTTGTAGTTCTGGTTTCCATTCTTGACCATGCTTATTTGATAGGTTTGTGTAGTAAAGACAGGCTCATATCAGTAGAAAAACAGAAAAGCAACTTTAAAATGAACTTAAATAGGACTTCAGACGATCATACGATATAAACTAACTTTTTATTAGAATTTGTACTGATAGGAACATTCAGTGCATACTTTAACTTTATCTAAAAGCAAGTTTTTTGATGAAGACAACTCTAGCGCACTGATAAGAACATTTAGTGCACACTTCCACCTTCATTTAAATATAAATAACTTTATAAAATCAAGTTTAGTGTATTAATAGGAACATTCAATGCATATTTTAAATTGAAGTAACTCAAAACTTTTAAATGCCAAGTGTGACCTATTAGAAATGGGAAAAGCAACCATAAAAAAAGTAAAAGAAAAACCCAATACAAATGACAGAGGACTTTACTTCTGGATAGAAAGCACTTGCTGGACTACTGGGTACTTCCTGTGGTAAAGATGCTCTTTGTAGATTTTCTGAAATCGCCAACGCAGCTTTAAAGATGAAACCTAACAAAATCAACTTGGAAGACAAAACTAAAAAGTACTTCAACATGCATTTTCAATAGCAAAATTCATATTTATCAGGGCTATGGGTATGAACTAATTTGTTATTTAAGAATAGTAGTAGCTCCCCTCATCCACTCTATCTCTGATAAATATGCTTTATGCTATTGAAAACACGTTAATGCACTTTTTAGATTTGTGGGATGGTCCAGTCTAGTTTTTAACCCCGCCACTGCCTTGCCACATTATCTAGCATGTTAGAGAATAATAATTGTGCTTTTTCATCTTACCAGCAAAATAACGCATTTATCATTGATAAAAAGATTCATGACTATTTTTTCCAAATAAAAAGACAATAATAAACTATATGAGTTGTCAGATATAAGAAGAAGCCCTATTAAAGATATAATTCATTACACAGGGTGTCTCTTATTAATACAGGATTATTTTTAAGTTGATATATTCTTGTTTTCCACGACCGTTAAAAAATACTGTTTTTTTAAATCGTTAACATGAAGTTAAAGTACTTCATTCTAGTACACTACATAAAGTGTTAAAAAAGTAACTCTTTTTTAACACTTCGAAGCTTTTTGTTGCATTGCCTACTACAATGAACTTAATTATCAATGTATGCAATGTAACAGTAAAGGCGACATCAGCTGAACCAAAGGATCAAGTTACCTTTGATTTTGTTTAGTTCATGTGTCACTAGTTTTAAAATTTAAAAGTTTGCAAATAAATTTATTATTAATATTATAATATTATTGAAAATGAACAGTAATAATGAATTTGGATGACTAAGAAATTGAAAAGGAATTTATAGTGTTTTAGTATTATTTCTACAAAAAGTAAGTACATACAAGTTTTTAAAATTAAATAAAAATGCATAGTTATGAAAAGGATAAGTGTCTCTTAAAAAGTAAGAATGCTATGATTTTTTGTTGCAATATAATGGCTGTGCTGCAAAAATTAAAATTTATAAGTTTAGCTAAATAAAACATGTATAAAATGGTATTATGGGAAATTTTTATACGGTCGTGGAAGAAATTTAGTATGTAACACATGCATAAAGTGTCTTTTTTACTCATGGGATTGCCGCACTCGCTTAACGGCTCGTGCTGTCAAACTTCCCATTCGTAAAAAAGTATCTCTTTATGCACTCGTTACATAAATTACTATTAACACTGCATAGAAGGCAAAAAAAATTAGGTAAATTGTTAATATAAAATTATTTCCAAAAATGCTTTGTTTCCAAGATACTTAACTATTCTTAATTTTCCTACCACTCCAGATATTATCACAAAATTAAGTACAGGGTGGCTCGAATTCGACGCTCATCATTGGGATTTCGGAAACCGTAAGAGATGCAGGATCGGTTAAATAGAGGCAAAGTTGCGCAATTTGATGTTCAATAAAATGCCGTTTTGCGTTTTAAAAATTCCGAGTACTTCCGAAGATATTTGAAAAAACCGGAATTTTCAATTTTGGTTTCTATTGTTTCCTTGCTATATTTGTTAAGATAACTTAAAATGAAAAACACGTTTTCATGGCCACTTTTCTGCTCTATAATTCAGTGTGATTAAATATTGAATTTGACATTTCGGCTTCTGGCGACCATCATCAACTTAATTTTTTAAATACGGACCTGATATTTTTTTCAATTTAATTAAATCCTTTTATCACTCTTAAAACACTATATATCGCCACTTTGATATTTGCCAACGTTTCGTACAGACAATTCCATCACCAGAATATTGCATATTTATTTAACCATAATATGGCCCTGAACTACATTTTTAGGTACAAAGGTAAAAAAAATAATAAACTTATTACATATTCGTAATCTTGTTATTGCAACTCATTAATATCTAACAGCGGAAATTACTTTAATAACAGAAACTAACCAGCAGGTACGAATTCAAGGGAGAACTTCATTTAATGTATGGATTGGTATGTGGAGGAACAAAATTATTGGACCTTTCGTTTACGAAGGGACCTTAACTTCCGAACGATATATAAATTTGATGATGTCTTAGACGCCCTAGATAAGCAACCTTTGGCAGTATTTCAAGAAATATGGTAGCAGCAAGACGGAGCTCCTGCCCACAATGGAAGGGAAGTAGCTCAATTCCTTTACCATATATTCCCTAATAAATGGTTTTGCAAGATGGCCCGCTAGGAGCCCAGATCTTAATCCCCTAGATTATTTCCTTTGAGGATATCTTAAGAACCGTTTATTTAAAAATGCACCTAACGACCTTTAAGTACTACGACAAAATTTGATAAGGAAAGTCGCTGCCATTCCTGCGAGAACAATTAATCGAGCTGTATTAAAAATACAAAGCAAAGCAAGAAAATGCATCGAGGCGGAAGGTTATCTCTTTGAACACTGATAATAGTGATTAAATTATGTTTATTTTTAATATGGGCATCCAGATAGTATTACAAATTGTTTATGTAAGCTGATTTGTTGTCTACCTTTTTGTATCTTATGTCTAATATTCATGAAATTTTCGGTTAATAGAGTAATTTCCGCTGTTGGATATCAATGAGTTGCAATAAAAAGATTACGAATATGTAATAAGTTTATTCTTCTTTTTACCTTCTTACCTAAAAATGTAGTTCAGGGCCGTATTATGGTGAAATAAATATGCAATATTCTGGTGATGGAATTTTCTGTACGAAACGTCAGCAAATATCAAAGTGGCGATATATAGTGTTTTAAGAGTGATGAAAGGATTTAATTAAATTGAAAAAAATATCAGGTCCGTATTTAAAAAATTAAGTTGATGATGGTCGCCAGAAGCTGAAACGTCAGATTCAATATTTAATCACACTGAATTATAGAGCAGAAAAAGTGGCCATGAAAACGTGTTTTTCATTTTAAGTTATCTTAACAAATATAGCCAGGAAACAATAGAAACTAAAATTGAAAATTCCGGTTTTTTCGAATATCTTCGGAAGTACTCGGAATTTTTTAAAACGCAAAACGGCATTTTATTGAACATCAAATTGCGCAACTTTGCCTCCATTTAACCGATCCTGTATCTCTTACGGTTCCGACATCCCAATAATGAGCGTCGAATTCGGCCACCCTGTACGCTTTGGATAACATTACATTTTGGGAAACTTAAAAAAAAAATACCACTGGTGTTCTAACAAGATTTGTATTGATTGTTTTTCAAGAAAAAATAGTACGCCACTGCTTTTTTAACAATATTATTTTTAAAATCCTCATTTACTTTGGAGTTAAGGTGGTTTCTTTATAATTTTTCGTATGGCGAACGGTTTTCGTTTAAAAAAATTAAATCTGTTTTGATGCTCGGCAAAATCGCCAAAAAATTTGATATGGTGTTTTGTATGTAAAATTCGTTTATGTCAAATTTGTATTAAAAAGGAGTCGAACACTTATATTACTACAATTCAAAAATGTTTTGGAAAACATTTCCTATCTTCTTGCATTCTATACAGAGTTAAAACGAAAATAGCAACTTAAAAATAGCAACTTAAAAATAATCCTGCATACAGTGTATCCCAGAATAGGTGTTACAAGAGGACAAATAGACCAAAATTTTTTGAATTTTAAAACGAAATTTTGGGAAAACTGGTCGCATAATCCAAAACTAATAAATACAAAATTTTACTCCAATTGGTATTATACAGAGCCAGGTATAACTGAAAATATGAATTTTTTTTCATATTTTTAGTTATAACTCACCCTGTATATTACCAATCGGAGTAAGATTTTGTATTTATCAGTTTTGGACCATGCGACCAGTTTTTTCCAAAAGGACGTTTAAAAATGTCTAAAATTTTTGGTCCATTTGTCCTCTCGTAACACCTATCCTGGGACACACTGTAATTTCAAACACTGTATAATGGAGAATACCTAAAATACGGCTATTTCTTACCAACATCACAGAATGTTTATCACTGTCTATTCACAGACGTAGTCATAGATCTAGCTCTCTCTCTCTCTGGTCAGATATAAAGGTTCCGTTTGTTCGTAAGACGAAAAGCATAAATCACAGTCCCCATGTGATATCAACCCTTAAATCACAAAAAAAAACATTAAAGCTAAATAAAACACTGTAAATTTACAATTTTTTACTTGCCTAACTTATTTCATAATATTTAACTAGATTTATTTACATAAAAATGAAGTCTTAAGCTCCATCGGCTATCACATGATAAAATAATATTTACAGGCCCTTTTAAAGGGCGAATCACAACAAAGATTTAAAACAAATCTTTTCTTTTATTAGTAGAGATGCAGTTGGCTTCCTGTTGGATTTTAATGAGATGCTTTGATTAAAAACGAACATCGAACATGATATACCGGGTGATGCATCGCCGGGAGGGACATAGTAAATCCCATATAATTTTTATTGGGGTCAATTATTGGCTCCCCTAATTATTTTAGAGAAAAATTCTATTGAAGTTTATTGAAGAGCATGCAAATCTACGTCCATGGTAAGAACTTTAGATTTTTCGGTTAACCTGTCTGCTAGTTAGATGCAATATTTTTAAAAATTGTTACATTATTATCGCCTCATATTTATGAACAACAATAAAAATACCAGTTAGCGTGACATTACATTGTCATATTGAAATTTAGTGCTTTATTATTATCAAAAAATCGTAGAGTGAAAAGATTAAAGTTGTATTTATACAAACGAATTAAGTTAAGTTAAACTAAACTAGAGTAACAAATTTCAAGAACTTATGACATTTATAATATTTACATGCTTCAATAAATTATTAATATTATTACAATAATTAATATGTTGGAAATAAACTCAAAATTTAAGAACATTTTCAAATATGCCTCCATTGACTGCTAGACAATAACCCAGATGTTCATAAAATTGGCTTCTTACATTGGCTAACTGGTAAATTGAAATTTTATTGCATTCTGCAGAAATAACATTTTTTAACTCATCTAGATTAGAGTAATTTTTATCCTTGTATATCATGCTTTTTGCTCTACGATTTTTTGATAATAATGCACTAAATTTCAAAATGACAACGTTATGTCACGCTAACTGGTATTTTTATTGTTGTTCATAAATATGAGGCGATAATAATGTAACAATTTTTAAAAATATATTAGCATCTAACTAGCAAACGGGTTAACCGAAAAATCTAAAGTTTTTACCATGTACGTAGATTTGCATGCTCTTCAATAAACTTCAATAGAATTTTTCTCTAAAATAATTAGGGGCGCCAATAATTGACCCCATTAAAAATTTCATGGGATTTCCCATGTCCCGCCCGGCGATGCATCACCCGGTACGATATATCACACACACAACCTAAAAATATAATTGATTTAACTATCCTGCTTATTTTGAGCACGATTTAGCTTGAAAAATCGTAAAATGCACAATAATTTATGGAAAAGCACGAGATCGCCAAGCGTGTGAGGGTTTTATTTTGAAATTATTGTTTATACAATTTGCCAAGCAAAATCATGCAAAAAAATTGGATCGTTGAGGCGATTTAAATTTGTAGGTTGAGCGGTAAACGGTTAGATTTTCTGAAAAACTTAAGTTATTCATATCCTGCATAAATATTTTACATTAGCATCTCATTAAATTCAAGAAGAAGCCTTAAACTTAAATATATCCTAAAAATATAGGTTTAAATGCGACGAAACAGTCAAAAGTATTAGTCCATGGGACAGTAATTAAATGGACTTCCTGATTAGAACACTTTTAAAACCTTTTGGGGGGCGTTATGCATACGCTGCATATGGAAGCGGCGCTTTAACCCAGCCTCGTCAGTGATCAAATGTTTAGGGTGTCGTACTGGGCGAACGCGTCAATATTTTTTTCGCACAAGTTACCTCAATGTTTTACATGCAATTTTTAAATATTTCACCAAAAATGGTTTGGGTTACAGTTAGGAAACCATGAGGTTCAAATACATGTTTCGGGTATCGCACTATGCGGGTCACGTGACTAACCCTTTCGATTTTTAACAAAATGTTTAAAAATTGCACATAAAACGTTGTGGTAAGCTTTTCCAACAAAAAGGAGGACGCGTTCGCCCAGTCCGACGCCCGAAACATTTGACATTGACGGGCTGGATTAAAGCGCCGCTTCATATATGGCGGTATGAATATTCGTGGTAGAGTCGACTAGGGCTGGCAACCGAAAACCGGTATTCGAAAACCGGTTTCGAATACCGGTTAACCGGTATTTGAATAAACCGGTTAACCGGTAATCTTCGAAACCGGTTTTCAAATATCGGTCATAATCGGTTTTCGAATACCGGTTTTTCAGATAATCGGACCAAAATCGAAAAGCGGTTCTTCGAATATCAATTAATAGGTTTTTGGCTGATTGCGGTTTATATCTAAAAAAGAAAAACCGTTCATTTTGTAAAATCGGATATTGGTTGACAGATTATACAGGGTGGTTCATTTAACTTTAGACAGGCAAATAACCAGAAAACGGCGCATTTTAGAAGAAAATGTTTCTAGTAAGAATTGTTTGAAATAAAGGGGCAAATTTAATGGTATTATAAAATAAAACTACAACTTACTATAATAATACACTAAATTAAAATTTAAAATCACCACTTTTCCTTTTCTGTTTTTTTATTAACCAATAAACCAAGAAAAAACACCGAAAATTGAATACCAATTTTAAATAAAGAGGAAAAAAATAAATTATGTATGTATGTATGGAATTTTTACATCACCTTTTAGAATCTTGCATTTTATTAACAGGGATGTTATATTTTTATTCTTATTTATATTTAACCAATTTCTTTTGAAGAATATTCTAGGATGAATAATGATTATCACTTAACACCACAGCTCATGGGCAAATCCGTAATCAACGCAAAAACGATTAATAGAGAATAATTACTTTCCGATTTTCTGTTAACTGTGGTTTAGAAAAGCCTTTTCGGTTTTGAGAACCGTTTTCGGTTCTCGGTTTTAAAGACCGTTTTCGGTTTTCGGTTTTAAAACCGATTTTCGGTGTTTCGGTTTTGAAAACCGGTTTTCGGTATTCGGTTTTAAACCGGTTTTACTAATACCGGTTTTTAAATTGGTTAACCGGTTTTAACCGAAACCGGCTTTGTTTTTTTCCGGTTTTTGCCAGCCCTATTTTTTGTCAGTTAAAATCTTTTGGATTAATTGGAGTAACTTATTTTGTTTTTTTTTAGGTTTGTAAGAGTGGTGTTTAGGTTTATCTGCAAGTTCAAAACATTCAATAAACCTTGTGAGTACCCAGGTGTACAGCCCGGAACCAGGATCGAAAAAGTACCATCTAGTGAGGTACTGGTATCGTCGGTTTAAAGGTAAAACTCACCAAGTAACATTTTCTGGTTGTACAGTACGAGACGAGATCAGAATAGGAAGCCACCATTACCCAACTGTTTGCCGAAATTACTGAAAAACCTTTGTTTAAACATTATATTTAAATTAAATCAATTTTTATCTGGTAAACAGATGGGTGAAGTTCACTTTCTATTTGGATTTTGAACTATAATTAAATACCAAAGATTTTTAAAACAAAATTTGCAATGAAAAAGATAGGAAACCTGTAATTTTTAGGTTTAATATTTTACCACTGAAGCTGTTTAGAAGTCACAAAGATAACTACTAAGATTTTCTTAAGGGGATGCCGTAGCACGTTACATGAGCTAAAACGCGATTCGCTGCCGTTTTTTAAATATTTGTTTGAGAAAAAAGTTGTATATTGAAAAGTTTCTTAAAATGATCCAAAGATTATCGGAAAGTTGATTATTTTTACGGTTTTGTAATTTTGGGAAATTTAATGTGTTAATTATTACCATTACCAAAAATCAATTAACTTTCCGATAATCTTTGGATCATTTTAAGAAACTTTTCTATGTACAACTTTTTCTCAAAACAAATATTTAAAAAACGGCAGCGAATCGCGTTTTAGCTAATTTAACGTGCTACGGCATCCTCTTAAGATAAATTTTGACTACAAGATATTTGGATATGTTTAAGCAGTTTTTCAAAAAAAAGGACTTCATGATCTTTGCCTTTAAACCAACAATACAACAAAGATAGTAAGTATATTAACTTTAGAAAATGTATTATATCATCGGTTACATATCAAGGAATATTATTTACACTTTTTAGAATTTACCTGCAAAGCACCACTTTTAGACCATGAGCCTATGGTAGAATAAAGGAACCAATCATACCCAGAGAAGAAATGTCATAGTACTCTAAAAAGGTTCAAAAAGATATAAGGAGGGCGATTAATTTTAATCGCTAATTCCGAGTAAGATTATTCTCCTTTTTTCTACCATAAAATCAAGGTCTAATTGAAACAATACAAATATCTGCTAAAACCCAACATGGTTTTAAAGAAACCAGAACTAAAAAGGATCCTTTAAATGCTAGGAAACCGTCATACAAGATATCAACTGCTGACACAGCTGGTTATATACCAAGTGATCCCCCGAAATTCGCCTCATTTTTAAACCTTTCGAGTCTCTCGGTTTGTCGATGATCTTCAATTCGATCTGAATGCCTCCTTCGTACTCCAGACTCAGTCTGTCACTGACGTCATCGGAACTGACGAGTTGTTTCGGTGGAATCTGGTCGTTTATGGTCTTCTTTACCATTTTCGAGAATGTCGTTCGATTGGAGTTTCGAACAGACGTCGCTGAGTTCGAATTCGAACGAGCCCGAGTTTTTGTGGAGGTTTGACTGCATGCTGGTACTCTCCGATGGGAATTTTAAGGTGTCATTTAGGTTTAGTTTTAGGTTTTGAAATATCTGGAAGTTCTCGGCTTGCCCACCTAAAATCATTATTATTATTATTATTATATATATTAAAACTAAGTTGATAAAATGTGCGTGCCGATAAAACTTGAAAAGGAGTCCCGATACGATAAAGAAACTTATACCGGGTGTTGCTCCGTCGAGCGGGACATAGGGAATCTTATGTAAATTTCCAATATTGGCTCCCCTAATTATTTTAGAAGAAAATATTAGGATTTTTTAAAGAGCATGAAAAGTTGTACCTAGTGTACAAATTTCAGCTCTTCTCAGTCCGCCAGCTAAGAGATAAATGTTAAAATAAGTTACGAATCTCCTATCTTCTTACCCGCCTTGTATTATTAAAAGTTTATAATAAAATACTAGAAAAATTATTTAACCTCTTACTCTCAAGTTGTCAGATCAATGTCACATCATTTTTAAATAATGAACTACTTAAATCAAGAAAAATCACTATTATAAAATGGTTTTACCAGGGAGATAGTTATCGAAGAGTAGCGGACATGTTTGCAGCCTATTTTCCCAATAGGCCAATACCAAGTAAATCGACAATAGAACGGACGATAAAAAATTTGAAATTACAGGCACAGTAATCAATAATTGCAAATGTGAAGAAAATCGACGTGATCTTTCGCCAAACGATTTTTTCTATGGGGACATTTAAAAACTAAGCTACCAATAAAAAATATGAAAATTTAGTCCAGCTAAGGAATGCTATTTCCGCTGAATGTGCCAGAATATCGATGTACCAACTAGCCAACGTAAGAAATGAGTTTTATAATCGTTTGGGTTATTGTCTGGCAGTTAATGGAGGAATATTTGAGCATATGATTAAATCCTGATATTTTCGTCATAAATTGATTTCTAAATGTAGAAAAATTTATTTTATTGTCTTGCCTAACTGTGAGTGCCTGTGTTGAAATTAGCTGTAAACCAAAATGAAATGCGAGGATTCTTTTTGAAATTCCCGTATAAAATAATTAAGTTTTGGCAATGATATTATAAATTAATGATCTAAATTGTCACTGATAAATCGATATGGTGTTTTTATTATTGATTTCTAGAGTACAGGGTGCATAATGAGATACTACGTTGCAGAAGTATTAAGCAGTTAACTCTTTACTGGTTGGTTGAAAAATGCTCAAATTTTTATTTTGGGTGGAACTTACTGTGCTCTTCAATAAATCCTAATAGCATTTTTTTAACACGCTTTTATTAACTTGGGTTGTAACTATCAATCTGGCTATGTAACGGAATCTTTGAGCCTAATTTTAACCAACTTCCAGCTATTCAATTTCTTTGAAACTTTGCACACGTATTAAGGAAACATGACAATGCAATAATCTGCAAACAGTATCCCGTTATCTTTTTTGGATCGCCAGGAAAAAAATTCCATTATATTATAAAAACAACACCTAGGGTGCCATCTGTTGGCAACATTTCAAACTTTGCTATTAAATGAAGAAGAAATTTTTAGTTTTTACACAATTTGGTTAGTTGCACCATTGGTGTTCAATTTTTATGAACAATAAAAATAACGGGTTAGTTGCACCATTGGTGTTCAATTTTTATGAACAATAACAGTTAATAAATGCCGTTAACACGCTTTTATTAACTTGGGTTGTAACTATCTGGCTATGTAACGGAATCTTTGAGCCTAATTTTAACCAACTTCCAGCTATTCGATTTCTTTGAAACTTTGCACACGTATTAAGGACCCATGACAATGCAATAATCTGCAAACAGTATCCCGTTATCTTGTTTTTGATCGCCAGGAAAAAAATTCCATTATATTATAAAAACAACACCTAGGTTGCCATCTGTTGGCAACATTTCAAACTTTGCTATTAAATGAAGAAGAAATTTTTTAGTGGGTTGCAATATGTTGGCAACGGTCCAAACATTGCCTGGATTGCCATCTGTTGGCAAAATTTCAAACTTTGCTACTTAATGAAGAAGAAATTTTTTAGTGAGTTGCAATCTGTTGGAAAAATTTTAAAATTTGCTACTCTTGTTCATTAAAAAATTTTTTCGCCATTTTGTCAAGAGTAGCAAAAACCAAAAAATGAAAAATAATTAATAGTTTAAAAACTAAAAAACACGCTTTTATATGCAACCGAACTAAAAATTAGAAAATAATTTTTCATTAAAAAAATATTGTCATTTCATAGTAAAAGCGTGGGGTGCTTAATATATTAAATGTTATAATTATTATATTTGCCAATATCTATGATGGAAAAGTTATGAAAAAATAGTAAAATGCACCCCACGCTTTTTACTATGAAATGACAATATTTTTTTTAATGAAAAATTATTTGTAAAATAATTAGGGGAACCAATATTTGACTACTTCAAAATTTACATGGGATTCCCTATGTCCCGCTAGATGGAGCAACACCCGGTATAGTGTGATAGCCCTTTATCCCCCTCGAACAAGAAAGTTCCCGTTTTACCCTAAAGGGCGTATTTTTAAAGATATAAGGACCTTTCAACCCTTAAACTTGGAAATTAAGTGTAGTGCCGCCATCTGTTTTCGAGTATTTGAAATTCATTCAGAACAACGGTTATTTGGGTCTCATATCAACTCCCGAGCGAAGCCGGAATCATAGCTAGTATAATATAAAAATAATATAGTATAAATTAAGGATTTTATGTACGACTGTTTAAAAATGCCGTTTTTTTTATCGTAACCGTGAAGATAAAAACTCCATATTATTACACTACATAAAGTGATAAAAAAGTAATTATTTTAAATGATTCGACGCCTTTTACGATTTGGTGAATAAAAAAACAATAATAAAGTTTGTCGATGATGTAAATAAACTTTAAGTTTTAGGAAAAGTGCCCTCTGTCGATATTTAAAAAAGTACTTTTGTCTTAAAATTTTAGAATCTGCAAAGCTCGATTTGTGTGCCAAATATCAACTGGAACTGGTTAAAAAATAAATGCAATATGGCGAAAAACCAAAATAAAAATTGAATTTTGACGGCTTGTAACTCGAAAACGAATGAAATTTTGAAAAAAAAATTATATGAAGCTCTACCCTTATTTTGTCAAGTAGAATCACCCCTTAAGTTTTGTGATCGATTTTTGAATCACCCTGTATTTTGAGACACAAAGTTTAAAAATGGTAAAATTATTTAAAAAATTTTTTTAAGAATAAAATAGTATAGTTGGCTGTGACATAGCAGCCATTAATATTTTTCTTGAGAAAATAACAACGACCATTTATTGATTACTAGTGTTTTAGTCAGTTTAAAAAAATCAATGATTTTAAATAAAAACCCTTCTTCTACAACAAGATGATATAATACTGGTAGGATGTGAAAAAAATGGTTTACTTTAGTCTAGAGTAAACCATGCTGCAAAATATTCCAGGAGAAACCATCTGATAACCTTAATAGTTGCTTTAAAAAATTTGACACAGTGATTATAGATAATGGAAGAACCGATTTATAGGTCACAGAATGTCATCATAACTGACCAGAGGCGTTATTAGGATTGTTTAAAAACACAAGTTTTATCATTACCACATTCAGTTGAAATAAGTCTTATTGGAAGTAGCATTATAAGCAACTAATGAATTTATTTTCTGTGAATTTTAAAAATAGTGGCAGATAATATAAAATCTTTTAATTTTGTGCTTTTTTCCAACAAATTTACATTTTGCAATAACGGCTTAGTAAATAGGCATAGCTATATCACAACCTACTTACATTAAAATAGACATTTGGAATAAAAATATGTTAAAACGGAATTTACTTAAAAAGTATAAAAGATAGGTATAGGCAACCTATACACCATTTGAAAGAGCATTTGGTTTGTCATCATGTGGTGTAAAAAAATACAGGATGTTCCATTAAAATAAGAGAGATATTGCAATTTGACTTTCTAAAAAATTGAAATTATTTTTTGATCACCCTGTATAATCTACGATCTCGATATGACCTACGTATGATAAGACAGATTTTTCCTAATCTTGAAACAAATTTTAAAGTTTAAGGGGTTTATATCGTTAAAAATAAAATTAATTTAATTGCACCCTGCATTTTGAAAAAAATAAAATATTACAAAAACGAATAAGATTAGACACTTGGTACTATAAAAACAAACTTCAATTATTCTTTTATGTAGAACCGTCATAAAATATAGGGTGTTCCATTTAAAAAATATAACTTTGATATGTCACACTTTTTGAGACATCCTGTATAGAGTAAAATAATTTTATACTATGGCCATATCCGACCTGTATATGTTTCAGTATTTACTTTTTTAAAAACCCCATGGTTATCCAGCTACAGACCGTGTCAAATATGGTGGGCCACCCTGTATTTTTTCAAAATTTTCACATAAATACTAACCAGCATTGCTGAGCTCCCTATTTATCTGCATCGTATCAATAGCCCTAGTCCTGAAATCGTTTTCAAACGCATGACTCGATTGGGTGTTGGAACTACTGCTAGGGCTCTGATTACCGATACTCAGACTATCGTTCGATAACGAATCGTCTGAGTAGCAGGAACTTTTGTCAGAGTTCCGCCTCAGAAAAACTCGTCGGAATGTTGAGGTTGCTGTTCTTCTACTGAGGGTTTGTTTTCGTTTTCTTGACTTGTTTTTCTTCCAATACCTCTGGTGATACTCGGAGTGTTTTCTGAGGGTTCGGAAATGATAAAGGAGGGAATTTTTGAGATCTTGTGATTATCTAAACTGTCCATAGAATCTTCTGACGTGTCTGAGCCTGCTACCAGAGTTACTTCACTGCCTGCAAAGAGTATACAATGTTATAGTTGTTGTTGTGAACTGTTTAAAAATGTAAATTCGGTGCTCTTTGATAAGAAAAAAAATCACCAAAAAGTTTAAAGCAAATAAATCGGCATGCTTGTCTTCGCGGCCGCCTTTGCTATATTTCTTTTATGATGTGCCGATTGATGCAGCTGGTCATCGCACTATGGGATAGAAGTTAATTTTTTTGTACAAAATTCTGAAACTTACCAATCTAACTTAAAATGAGGTGCTTTTTACTGGAAAAATAAAACTTATTATATGTTATTATAAATTTACACCTCACTTAATACATGTCAGCTTGTTTGGTTAATTCGGTAGTATTGTAATCAGTAATCCGATGATTATTATCTCATATGATATACAGGGTACGACAATAGGTATAATTTTTTAAAATGAAATACCCTGAATATTATATCATCACCAAAAAATATTTTAAAATGCTTTAGAAAAATACCACATTTGATGTGTCTATCTCAATTAGTTTCAGAAATATGACCATCCAAATCTGAAAAATAATTTTAAATTATTCTTAGAAGCGTAATAGAGATACATCTTCCCAACTTTTTTATTTTTAAGGTATAAAATAAATAATAACACTGTTTTGTTGGGTAGATTCTGTAGAATCCATATCTTTCATCAGAATGCTTTTTTATCTTTTAGGATATACAGTGTAGGACAAAACATATTAAATTTTAAAATGGAAAACCTTGTAAATTATAAAAAATCTTGTATCTGTCCTTACACTCAGAAGTAGCAAAAAGTAGGAAGGCAATTGTAAGTACAAAAACTGATAAAGAAAAAGGTAAAAAATCTTTGACAAAAGTAGCGGGACTTCGCGAGACTGTATCGGAAACACACAATAGCTCTTATTATTCAAACTCTTTTACTTTTTTAGTAATCAAGGGTAATAATAAACTAAGGAGATTAAATGTTGTATATTTATGTTTACTTAAAATACATTTTCAAGTTTCTTATTACCCCATAATCCTTTTATAATTTTGCGTACATGTAGTTTGGAGTATCTACTTTAAAATACACAGCATGAGCCATTAAAATTTCAAAGTTTCTTTTTGGCCAAAATAATGGATTTCTATCCCATAGTGTATCGGCGCGTCGCTGTAAAGGACAGCGGAGCCTTTGTATAAAATAGTCCGATTGCAGGCGGCCTATTTTATGTGTTTTTTGTATTATTTTCAAAGGGTACCGAATTTGCGCTTTTAAAATGTTCTTACTATACATTATTATGAAAAATGGAGTTCCCATTAAAATGTTTATATTTCGAATTCAAATATCATTAAATTAATTAGAAATTAATAAATAAATATATATTTTTTATAAAATTAGTAAGTTATGCAACAGGTGTATAATATACAGGGAGTCCAAGAATATGTGGGCAATCTCTCGGATTCCTTTAGAACACATAAAAATACACACAACGCCAAAAGTCTTGGACCACCTGTATATCTTGGTTATCAAGAATCCTACATGTTTTTAGTATCAGATAAAAATATTCTTGGAAAAGTTAAAATATTCATTGGAAAGGAATAGAATATACATACTAAACAAAAATAGTTTAAGACTTGTTTTGCGGCCAACTAAAAACACACACATTTAAAACTTATTATGTCCAAAACTACGTTACTTTTTAACACGCTTTTATTAACTTGGGTTGTAACTATCTATCCATCTGTCTATCTATGTAACGGAATCTTTGACCCTAATTTTAACCAACTTCCAGCTATTCGATTTCTTTGAAACTTTGCACACGTATCAAGGACCGATGAAGATGCAATAATTTAAAAACAGTATGCCGTTAAGTTCCAGCATTTTCCAGGAAAACCGGAAAAGTAAAAATCGTACGTTCTGGCGGATGCGCCAGATTAGACAATTGAATAATCGAACTTGACAACATTTGCCGATGGGTTGGGGACAGGGGCTCAATTCTGCTAAATTGAACTCATTCGTTCGCTGAACGTATTCGTTCCGGGAGCGTATAACCTTCATCTGTTTTTTTAACGAACGAATAACCTTCACTTGTTTTTTAAAACAGGCGGTCATAAAACAGAAATATGTATTACCAACTGACATCTGACAAAATTCACAGTCATTCAGTCATAACATAACCTAAAATTCCTTTAATGTGAAATTAAAGTTGAAAAAATCAGTTAACTAAGCTATTAAAACAAAGTATACACTTTAATTGAAATACAAGAAGCAAATAAATAATTAACATGGTCCTCCACAGCCAGAATAATCATTCGTAAGCAAAATAGTTCCTAAATCACATAACCTATAACCAATAAACCTTTTATACCATCTTCCATTTATACTTTCTAAAAGAAGGCCTTTATTGAGTGTTAGGTACCTACTTGTACCGAATGTTAGATTAGGACAAAGACTGGAAATGGAGATTAGCAAACTACATTAAAATATCACTTAAGGTAAGTAAACTAAAGTAAACTCATATTTAGAAAAAAACATTTATGGTAAATTTCTTTTTAGTTTAAAAAGGTAATATTTTAAAAAATATTTGTCTTATTTATGCAAATTGGGTAATTGTTTCGAAAGCTGGAGCAACCCCCATTTTGACCAAATTTGATATACAGGGGCACAGAACTAATAAAAAAGGGGCTGGTTATTTTCCACCAAGTGTCATCTGTCACCTGTACGTCCCAGTGGTACCAACCACCGGCCATTTCAGAGTTCGATCTGAATCGATTTTACTCAAATTTTATATTAGGGTATTTTCAGAAAGTAAATCTGAAAAACTTTGCTAATCTTGACAAAATGGCGAAAAAATTTTTAGTGAATAAACTGGAGCATTTATTTTTAAAAATTAATTGATATAACGAACTAAAAAATGAAAAATAATTAATAGTTTAAAAAAAACACGCTTTTATATGCAACCAAACTAAAAATTAAAAATAATTTTTCATTAAAAAAATATTTTCACTTCATAGTAAAAAGCGTGGGGTGCTTAATATATTAAATGTTATAATTATTATATTTGCCAATATCTATGATGGAAAAGTTATGAAAAAATAGTAAAATGCACCCCACGCTTTTACTATGAAGTGAAAATATTTTTTTAATGAAAAATTATTTTTTAATTTTTAGTTCGGTTGCATATAAAAGCGTGTTTTTTTAAACTATTAATTATTATTTAAAGTATTGTGGTGTCCTTTATTTATAAATAATTAGGATGTTGTTAATTAATAGGAAAAATCAAGTTTTTTTGAAAGGAACCATAGCGAACGGCAGCTGTTCATCAGAGAGCATTTTGGGTCGTAGGTTAGGCTGTACTTATCATTTTGAGTGCCACTTGATTTAGTTTAAAAGATTTAGTATAGCATATAAAATCAAGAAAATTGCTATAGAATATATGGTGGTAGTACTAGGTTACATTCATTCAAATAAACATAAAAAACGTACCTAAATACTAGTTTATTCAGAAAAATTCCTAAATTTTATGTTCACTTGTCAGTGAGCTTCCCAGCTTTGTGATTCACTGACACAAAAATAAATTTGTCAGCTTATCCTTGATTGGGGTCTGGTGTCGTTATATGGTACTACCGAGTTTTTGAATTTTTTAAATTTTAATGGATAGTTTTAGTGTATTATAATCATATTAAAAAAATAAAATTTGCGGAATGTGCATAAATACGTTTTTATTACCATCTAGAATGTTACGGGATGGGGGAGCGAACAGGGGTGCTGGGTTGGGTAAAAAAGAAGGTAAAAAGGAATATAAACAATACATATATGAAGAAATTTAGCCTAAATGTAAATACCAACCAAAATTAACAGAATTAACCAAAATTAACCAATAATATTATCATCATATATATGCTTACGAGACTAAAAAACCAACAGATGTTCTTGGTGGGTAAAAAGGAAACCTAGCGCTGCTAACCAAACTAACCTAATTTTATTTATATAAAAAGCCCTGCTAATCACAACTAACCAGAAAGCGCATACTTTCGACGCTTCCTACATCCGTATGCTCTGTCCTTTATTATCTTAAGGCCGTAACAAGGATGGAGACTTAGTCTGGATTTTTAATATTTAGGATAGCGAGCATGAAAAACCTTATATATAATGACATTTCAATCTGTCAACTCTCAATTGGTGTTTGCAAAGAATGCAAAAAACGTAATAAATGGCGAATTTTAAAAGGGAATAATTTTAAAATAAGTTCATTTTAGAAGAAAAGATCCGTCGTTAAAATGATTATTTAACACATCCACAATATATTAATACCAAATTTGTTTACTGTAAAATGTGTAGTTTTTAATGCCTATAAGACACCATCACCAGAATCCAAAAATTAGGTCAAATTAAATCAAAAAGGAAGAGAAGAGAAAAACGGTAGAAAAAAGAAAACCCTGGGGACAAAAAGTTAAAAATTACCATCTTTATAATATGTCATCATTTATTAACTTACCCCAAAAATATAGAAAAAATTCGCCTATGGCAAAGATACTGATTAGGAAGGTGTCAGATAGCCAGGAAAGTTGAAAAACACTGTAAGGAAACCCTAATATAACAAGATGATTTGGATTATTTTAGAAACACGTTTTACTTACATATGGCTTCTACATGGATCCGAAGAAAAACCTTTCAAAATCGAACAAATCCGTGATCTCCCAAAACTTAAAGCCACTACAGGCAACAAATCAAAATTATTGTTGTTTTAAGCACAAAACCACTTTCATGGGCATAAAATAATTGGTAATTTTATTCACAAAAAGAGATCACGCCGGAACTACTACGCCATTAACGAACGTTTTTCAAAAGGGGCTGTCAAACGGGAAGAAAAATCTCTGATGGGCACTGAAAACTTAAACAGTGTTGTCAACGAAGTAACAATCTTCCTAAAAATCCCTGAAAATACTTCACAATGAAAAACATTTAGGGAAAGAAACTTCTGACGAAACGTGGCAACATAGCAGGGTGGCTACAAGGTCGTATTGGTGAATCCGAGTAGTTAAGAAGAAGGGTACGTTCGTGGAAGTGCCTCGATGAAATTAGGTTATCGATTTTTAACCGGTGTATATGAGTAGCATAAAATTATGACGTAATTTTTAAAAATGCTACAGTATATCTTTTTATACATCGTTAAAAAGGGCATTTTTAAAAATGTCCTAGCCAACTATGTTTTCCATTTAAAAAATGCAAGTTTATGTCGTAGCTCAAAAACTGAGAACTACATTAAATGCCGGATTACATTTCTATTAAGAAGATAAGTGTGTATAGAAGGAACAGTTTAAAAATGTAAATTCGGTGCTCTTTGATAAGAAAAAAATCACAAAAAGTTTAAAGCAAATAAATCGGCATGCTTGTCTTCGCGGCCGCCTTTGCTATATTTTTTTATGATATGCCGGTTGATGCAGCTGGTCATCGCACTAAAGGATAGAAATTAATTTTTTTGTCAAAATTATGAAACTTACCAATCTTTAAAATGAGGTGCTTTTTACTGGAAAAATATTATAAATTATTACAAATGCTTTTTGGGAACCTAAAACTTATTTTATGTTATTATAAATTTACACCCCTCTTAACATTATTATTTTTTATTGTACAAAATAAACTAAAAGGTCAGCTTCTTTGGTTAATTCGGTAGTATTCTAATCAGTAATCCGATGATTATTATCTACAGATATCGGTACGACAATAGGTATGATTTTTTAATAGAATACCCTGAATATTATCTCACCACCAAAAAAATCTTTTAAAATGCTTTAAAAAAATACTACATTTGATGTGTCTATCTCAATTAGTTTCGGAAATATGACCATCCAAATCTGAAAAATAATTTTAAATTATTTTTAGAAGCCTAATAGAGATACATCTTTCCAACTTTTTTATTTTTTAACGTATAAAATAAATAAAAACGCTGTTTTGTTGGGTAGATTCTGTAGAATCCATATCTTTCATCAGAATGCTTTTATCTTTTAGGATATACAGTGTAGGACAAAACATATTAAATTTTAAAATGGAAAACCTTGTAAATTATAAAAAAATCTTGTATCTGTCCTTACACTTAGAAGTAGCAAAAAGAAGGAAGGCAATTGTAAGTACAAAAACTGATAAAGAAAAAGGTAAACAAATCTTTGACAAAAGTAGCGAGACTTCGCGAGACTGCATCGGAAACACAACAATAGCTCTTAAAATTTAAACTCTTTTACTTTTTAGTAAACAAGGCTAATAATAAACTAAGTAGATTAAATGTTGTATATTTATGTTTACTTAAAATAAATTTTCAAGTTTCTATTCAATAAAAGTCGTCATATCCTTTTATAATTTTGCGTACATGTAGTTTGGAGTATCTACTTTGAAATACACAGCATCAGTCATTAAAATTTCAAAGTTGCTTTTTGGCCAAAATAATGGATTTCTATCCCATAGTGTATCGGCGCGTCGCTGTAAAGGATAGCAGCGCGTTTGTATAAAATAGTCCGATTGCAGGCGGCCTTTTTATGTTTTTGTATTATTTTCAAAGGGTACCGAATTTGCGCTTTTAAAATGTTCTTACTATACAAGTTTACATAATTACACTTTTTTATTGTGAATATTAACTAAGCTACAGAGGAAAACAATTTTTGGAAAAAAACGTTTTTTTCAAAATACCTTATAAGCCATGTTTTTTTTTTGAATGAAACAAAAGTGATTTAAACTAAACTCCAAAAACTACAATTCTTTTCTCATTTAACCATCTCTGTAGCTGCAGTGGTTTCTGAGATCTCTGTACCAAACATCAAAAAAAACTCACCCTGTATAGAGTGTGTCCACAGATGGACTTGTAAAATTAAATTTTTAATATTTTAAAGAAACATTTATTTATCATAAAAATATTTGTTTTACCTGAAATGCAAAAAGCTATAATAAAAATGGCCGTAGGATATATAGGGTGGTTTAAAATAAGGAAAATATTGCTTTGAAAAAAAAAAATATATATATATATATATATATATATATATATATATATATATATGTTATATATGAAAAATATACCATATTATTTAAAATAATATTTAATAAATATTTTATTTTATTTGTAATGGATGAACGTATTTAGTTAAAAAATCCTTCAAGTCAGGAAATTGCATATTTTTATGTTTCATATTATTTTGCGTCTTAAATAAACATCCAAGTGTCTTTTTGCTGACAATAATGTTTACAATCCTTTTTGTTATTTATAATAATTAATAGTTTAAAAAACTAAAAAACACGCTTTTATATGCAACCGAACTAAAAATTAGAAAATAATTTTTCATTAAAAAAAATATTGTAACTTCATAGTAAAAAGCGTGGGGTGCTTAATATATTAAATGTTATAATTATTATATTTGCCAATATCTATGATGGAAAAGTTATGAAAAAATAGTAAAATGCACCCCACGCTTTTTACTATGAAGTTACAATATTTTTTTTAATGAAAAATTATTTTCTAATTTTTAGTTCGGTTGCATATAAAAGCGTGTTTTTTAGTTTTTTTAAACTATTAATTGTTTTTCATTTTTAGTTCGTTATATCAATTAATTTGCAAAGTTTCAAAGAAATCGAATAGCTGGAAGTTGGTTAAAATTAGGCTCAAAGATTCCGTTACATAGATAGCCAGATGGATAGATAGTTACAACCCAAGTTAATAAAAGCGTGTTAAAAATATGGTGTTACGGATATCCTTATCTTATTATAATAGTTATAGTTATAGTAATAGTTATCATTTAATTATATTATTTTTAATCTTTAAGGTATTATGTTTATTATAGGATAATAGGTAATTACATTTGGCAATAATTAGTTATTAAATAGTTAGTATTTCTCAGGTTTTATAAATGCATGTAAATAAATTAATACAAAATATTCAATAGAATATTTTGTGTTATTTGAGTGTAGTCTAGTTAAGAAAAGAGCAGGCAAAGATAAACAAACCACTTGACCTGTTAAAATATGTAACCCAAACCGGCGATGACTAAACTGTTTATATTAGGCGGACCCTTTTTCTTTTTGACCTGAGAATGTTTGTGAAGATTGGAGTTTAGAATAAAACGAACGTTTAAGAAAGAAAGGACTTTTAAAGAATTTATGGTTTCGTCCGTTACTTTGTGACCGTACATTTTAAATTAATAAAATAAAACAAAATATATACTTTGTTCATAGCCACTTTAATTGAATATTTAGCCGTGACAGCTGTTTCGCAGTACAACTACATTTTCAAACGTACTGACAATAGGGTTGCCAACCCTCCCGATTTGGGCGGGAGTCTCCCGCTTTTCTGACATGTCTCCCGCCTCCCGACAAAATAGTAAAACTCCCGCTTTTCAAACATTACCTACTACCAGATTAAAAATTAAAAAAAAAAATTAAATAAAAAAGTCACTATACTATGTAATAGTTTATTATAAACAATCTGACAACGGCGCTTCCGGTAAATCACCGGCGCGGCCACACATCAGTGATCGGTTTCAAAAACGGAACCACGTGTTTATTAATTTATCGCCTACTAGAGGGATATTTTTCTAATTCTTCTGACTTACAGCTGCTAACAAGCTTGTCTAACAGATGACGTCATTCAACCAATTATAACCGCGGTAATAATTGGTGACAACTTTGACGTATAATACATTGTTTCAACGTCAACATTACCGATTGGTAAATACCGTTTTAGAATTTGTTCTTCGCCTAAAATTGATGAATATAACCTAAAAAATTGTAACTACAGTTTTATAACAAAAATGCGCAATATCTTCAATTGCAGTTAAATTAATCCTTAACATGGTTTTCCACACAGACCAACGACATAGACTATTATTATTAGTATACATTTAGTCAATTTTGTTTGACTCTAACCTCAAATTCGGCTAATTTCCCCTCTTTGTTTTTCAACCTGTTAGACGTACAGTGGTTATACACATCTCCCAAGGCCGTTAACAATTGCTGTGGGCTGCTGTAAGACTGACGTCATTGGTTTGTGAAAAAAATGAAAGTGCTTACAGCTGCTGTAACCAGCTAACAAAGAAAATATTCCTTAGCTTCTAATACGCAGCGGCGCGGCGCTTGGTATTAGTCCAGGCAGTGTTTGGTATTGTTCGCGGATATAGGAAAGTAATAAAATTTCTAAATTTACGGTGTAATGGCGAATGCGCAGAAAAAAAAATCGCATTTTTTTTTAACTCCGTGACAATGACCTCCGCTTTTGGTTTTCTAAAAAATGGCAACCCTAACTGACAAACTAAAATTATGTTACTTATATATAAACAGTAATACCTAATAAAAAACATATTTTTAAAAAGTTTTAAAATCAATATGGTACAGTTGTAAAATTTAAAGATTTTATTGCTATATTTTATAAAAGTTTGATGTACATTCTGTTTTTTATGTTTATAGATTTCAATATTTTCTAATATATCTAGTTTTCGCCCTTTTGTTCTACATGTAATATTTTAGGGTATTGATTTCTGGAAATTTGTGGCCGGTTTCCAGAAAATGGTTTGCGAAATTCTGATGTTGTTTTCCCTAACCTATAACATGAGTTATGTTCTTTAAACCTAGTTTCGAAATTTCTTCCCGTTTGTCCAATGTAACAGCTATTACACTCTTCACAAGTAAGCTTATAAACTCCTGATTTTTAACACGCTTTTATTAACTTGGGTTGTAACTATCTATCTATCTATCAATCTATCCATCTGGCTGCCTGTGTAACGGAATCTTTGAGCCTAATTTTAACCAACTTCCAGCTATTCGATTTCTTTGAAACTTTGCACACGTATTAAGGACCCATGACAATGCAATAATCTGCAAACAGTATCCCTTTATCTTTTTTTTAATCGCCAGGAAAAAAAATTCCATTATATTATAAAACAACACCTAGGATGCCATCTGTTGGAAAAATTTGAAACTTTGCTATTAAATGAGGAAGAGATTTTTAGTGGATTGCAAAGTGTTGACAACGGTCCAAACATTTCCTGGAGTGCCATCTGTTGGCAAAATTTGAAACTTTGCTACTTAATGAAGAAGAATTTTTAGTGAGTTGCAATCTTTTTGCAAATTTTAAAATTTGCTACCATTGTCATTTCATAGGGGCTGGTTATTTTCTTTGCTTGCTTAATTAATTAGTATGTTTCTAATTTACTGTTATATTAAGAATTTTGTGCAATATAACGAACTAAAAAATGAAAAATAATTAATAGTTTAAAAACTAAAATAATTAATAGTTTAAATTAACAGTTTAAAAAAACTAAAAAAACACGCTTTTATATGCAACCGAACTAAAAATTAAAAAATAATTTTTCATTAAAAATATTTTCACTTCATAGTAAAAGCGTGGGGTGCTTAATATATTAAATGTTATAATTATTATATTTGCCAATATCTATGATGGAAAAGTTATGAAAAATAGTAAAATGCACCCCACGCTTTTACTATGAAGTGAAAATATTTTTAATGAAAAATTATTTTTTAATTTTTAGTTCGGTTGCATATAAAAAGCGTGTTTTTAGTTTTTTTCAAACTATTAATTATTTAAATTTATTTTGTTTATCTTTCAGATTAAATATCATGTTAGATAATCGATTTGATGGTTTATGTGCTATTTTCTGGTTTTGTTTAGACAGGGTGTTCGAAATTTTTGTGATATTTGGCCAAAATAAGTTAGGGTATTAAATGGTTGGTTTGTTTTTCAGGTATTTTTGGGTAAATTTGGTGATGATGATGATTCTTTACATCCAATTACCCACAAAATGTCAGCATACAGATCAATGATACATCGCGCATTTTCCATTCCACTTTCCAAGAAAATTTAGAAAAAGAATTAAACACTATAAAAGAAACATCGCTCAAAACAATGGTTATCCACCACCCTTAATAAATTCTATAATTAATAAGAAACGTAAACAACTCACCCTCAACCAAATTTACCCAAAATACCTGAAAAACAAAACCAACCATTTAATACCTAACTTATTTTGGCTCAAATATCACAAAAATTTCGAACACCCTGTCTAAACAAAACCAGAAAATAGCACATAAACCATCAAATCGATTATCAAACATGATATTTAATGTGAAAGATAAAACAAAATAAATTTAAAAAATCAGGAGGCTATAAGCTTACTTGTAAAGGAGTGTAATAGCTGTTACATTGGACAAACGGGAAGAAATTTCGAAACTAGGTTTAAAGAACATAACTCATGTTATAGGTTAGGAAAACAACATCAAATTTCGCAAACCATTTTCTGGAAACCGGACACAAATTTCCAGAAATCAATACCCTAAAAATATTACATGTAGAACAAAAAGGGCGAAAACTAGATATATTAGAAAATATTGAAATCTATAAACATATAAAAAACAGAATGTACATCTGCTTAACACACAGATTGACCTAGGAAATCTACCCCTTGTAAAACTTTTATAAAATATAGCAATAAAATCTTTAAATTTTACAACTGTACCATATTGAATTAATAAAATAAACAAAATATAATACTTTTACCATATTGATTTTAAAACTTTTTAAAAAATATGTTTTTATTAGGTATTATTGTTTATATATAAGTAACATAATTTTAGTTTGTCAGTACGTTTGAAAATGTAGTTGTACTACGAAACAGCTGTCACGGCTAAATATTCAATTAAAGTGGCTATGAACAAAGTATATATTTTGTTTTATTTTATTAATTTAAAGGACTTTTATTTTACTCCGTCGTAATTGTGGTGAATACCCATTTTTTGTCTCATGGCCTACGTGACAAACAAATCGTTCTAGAAAATATCAATTGCGCAGTACGAAACTATAAATACTTTTATCCACCTTACTGAGCAACTCAGTATTGGCACAAATCTATGCCTGTAAACTTAGTATCGACAAATATCTTTGATTGTTAACTTCAAACTCAATATTTAGCATTTAAAAGTGTAACTTGTAATTTTTATTTTAAAATAAAAGTTCCTTTTTTTAAAAGTGGTTTTCTAAGGCTAAAACATAACATATATAATAATAATAAGAAGTAATGTTCTTGAGCCTTAGAATAAACAATTTAATAAAAGTTTTAAATTCTTGGGCATAAAGGCTCTAAATGACAGATAAAGAAAAGAAAAAAAAATACATAACCTGGTAGGAACGACTACTTGGCTGGTTACTTTCAAATTACGGAGTCTCCAAATAAAATGGATAACCCCGAGTCGCAATGAACCTACCAGGTTATGTATTTTTCTTTTCTTTATTTTTTGGCATTTAGGAGACCTCTAACTCAACCGACCAAACTTTTTTTATTTTTATTTTTAACACCCGTACTTAAAAACAAAGACGTTTAGGACATATGTTTAAATGAAGTTTTTTTCTTATTTTCTGTTGTAGAATCGTTTGGTAAAGTTTGTCGGTTGAGTTACTGGACACCCTGTATGTATGTAGGCAATTTGATTGAAATTGATGAACACTTTGATGTATATTGGTGCCTAAACGGTGAGGTTTATCGACTTTAATAATACCTTATTTTTAAGTTTTTGATTGTCTATAAAATGACGCCCCCAGCTTTGCCATATCTGCCAAAATAAAAGAGTTATGATGTAAATAAATTTTAAGTTTTAGGTAAAGTGCCCTCTGGCGGTATTATTTTAAAAAAGTACTTTTGTCTTAAAATTTTAAAGTCTGCAAAGCTCGATTTGTGTGCCAAATATCAACTGGATTGGTTAAAAATAAATTCACTATGGTGAAAAACCAAAATAAAAATTGAACTTTGATGGCTTGTAACTCGAAAACGAATGACATTTTGAAAAAATTATATGAAGCTCTACCCTTTTTGTCAAGAAGAATCACCCCCTTAGGTTTCGTGATCGATTTTTGAATCACCCTGTATAAATTGTCGTTTTATTCACTTTTATCTTCCCTACTCTCTTTATTTCACTCAAAAAAAGTATGCAATTTTCACGATTTCTACGTGTTTCTTATCGGGTCTACGAATTTTTCAAATTCCGATTTGGCAACACTGCTAGGTGCCGGATCGCGTAGATGTGGAAAAATGGCGACCTCCTTTCACATTTGGCGTGCAATGCACATCGAAAGCCAAAACCGCTTTAATTTTAGAAATTTTTTGAAATAATATGGGTTAAAAATTAAAACGGTTATTAAAAATTGATTATTTTTAAAGTGGCCATACTGATACAACAAACAATACTGAATTTTAATGTATTTAAAAATATATATATGTTTTTGGAAATGGGAAAAATTAAATTAAGTTACATCAACCCAAAAAAAGAGCACACAAGCACGAACTAAAGTTCGCTTTTAATTTAAAAATAATTGTTTGCTCCGATACTTACCATTGTTAACAAAAGGAAATTTTCTGGTCCAACTTCTCTTAAAACAAGCTACCTCCATATTTTCAAAATTATAAACGAATAACACTTATCTGTTAAAGCCAAGTTAAAAGTATTAATTTTAAATATTAGCAGATATTTTTTAGTAACTGAGACATTTTATAATCAAAAAAATGGACCACACCCTATGAATGCAACTTGCACCTAAAGAATGGTTCAATTCAATTCACTTATAACTCGTAAGTAAACGACCCAGATACCAGACTGAAAGTTGGTGCTGGTACTGCTGGTTTCCATAAAAATAAGAGGCCGATGACAGCGATGTTGCCAACTAAACCAATCTATTTTTCCTTGTATATTAATTTAAATACAATATTTTTTTCTATGTAAACAAATTCATACACTTTTCTGACTTCTCGCAAAACCCTTCAATTCCTTTTAATTAAATTAAAACATAATTACTTTTTTATGGCCTACTATCTAACCAATATCAGTCATAAATGACAAAATATGCAATATCTGAGAAACGGCTGAGAAGAAATATAAAGTGTGACATATTTTTAAAAGGAAATTTTTAAGCCTTTTAATAGTAAAAATATACAGGGTGTTCCATTTAAAATTCCCAAAAAGAAATAAATAAGTCAAAAAAGTGCCATCCTAGAAAAATACTAAAATCATATCTGCAATCTGCATAAAAAGTTGCTGTAGAAATGGTTTTACAGAATTAAAAAATATTTAAAAATAAAAAAGCTATAATGGATACAAGAAATCGCAAGAAATTAAGAAACACGCTGTAGCGAGTAAACGACGCAAGATAGCGAATCGCGGTTTTTACTAGTAAATTTAGCTTAAAATTTGAGCCTCGCCAATGGGGGTCAGTTTTTTGTAAAAAAACATGAGTTTCCTATCAAAAGCGCCGAATTTGGCCCACCCTGTACAGGAAATAAAAGTAATTGTCTCAAACGTGGGAGCAACTCCGATTTTTATAACTTTTGGTATAGGGGGTTTTTTGGATCGCTGATCACAAATCTGAGTGGCAAACGTTTCGTTTCCGAGATATCCATCATCAAAGTGGAAAATCAAATTAACTTCATCTTCACTTTTTTCCCATTTTTTGCACACAATTCCTAATTTTAAGATAAAGTGGCACACAATATTAGATTTTTACTTTTTAAAACCCCATCTTCTACGTATTTTATTTACACTTTTTAACCGACGTCAAAAAAAAGGAGGTTCTTAATTCGCCTGTGTGTTTTTTTTGTGTGTATGTAATGCGATTGCGACAGCGTTTGTGGGCCGAATTTAAAAATTCTTTTTACTTGAAAGAGTGTACTTCCCCAGTGGTTCTATAAAAAAACCAAGTCAGGAGAGCAAGAGAGAAAGGTACTAGACCTATTTTTTTCTCTCTGCCGTACGTTATTCGTGCGGCAAAGCTGCCTCTAGTTGGTATATGCTCAGATAATAAAGATCCAGAATCGACAACCTAGTGATCAGCGGCGGCGCATCGGGAGGGGCAAGGGAAACCGCCCCCCACTTTGTTGGTCATTAACTAATACTGTATTATCAGCGCAAAATATTATTACTCTTTGAGGACTACAAAGTTCTTCCCGGAGTGGTGGTTGGTGGTGCCGTACGGACGTTTTTACCTTCAGGGATCAAGGAAAGATTCACGCTAAATTGACGGCATCTTTCTTCTGGATCTAAGCGCTGTGAGCGAAGATTCCTATAAGCTGATGGTATCCTGTTTGATGGTGAACACGAGGTATTTCTCAAATGGCGGGAAATAGATGGGCGTCCCATGGGAACTGTCAGTAGTGAAAGTGAATGTTATACGTAACACCAGTAGCAGAACTTGGTTTGACAGCCGATAATTTATGCATTGCATCGATTGTTGAATTATTTGTTTTTTTTGGAATTTCTGGGAGCTACAAGCTCGATTATCCAGATTTTCCGCCGACGAAGCCCTGGAAAGCATAGTCCGGAAGGGGAGAGTGGTGGATTGGACCTGAAGGGACCAAAACCAAGAAATAAAAATAGAATAGAATAGAAATATAATTATTAGAAATAAGAATAATTTATTTTTGTATCTAGCTAATAATAAAAATATGTGTTAAACAGATGAAAATATAAAATAGCATTTTCGATTGACAAAAATATACAGGGCGAGTTAAAACTAAAAGTATGAAAAATGGCGAGGAGCTGACTACTTTTATTTTTAAAATATTACAAAATTGTATAAGAAAATGCTGTAGAGAATTGAATTTTATGTTAAAATTTAAAGTTAAAGCATGAGATTAAAAAAATTTAATTCTCAATTTTTAACATTACGCATTACAACTTAAAAAATGGGCAGGAGGGAGCAAAATTCAACATAATAATTTTAAATATTTTTGTAAAATTCACTAAACTGTTAAAACAGTGTAAAAATTGACAATTTTTACTCTAGTCTTTACGTTAAATTTTGACATAAGCTTTAACTCTCTACAAAATTTACTTATACAATTTTGTCATATTTTTAAAGAATAAAGGTACTTTACTCCTGGTCATTTTTCATATTTTTAGTTATAACTCGCCCTGTATATTACTAATCGGAGTAAAATTTTATATTTATTAGTTTTGGACCATGCGACCAGTTTTCCCAAAAATTTTTTTTTAAAATAGGTCCATTGCGATTCAATAATTATTTTTTGGATCTATAGAACAAAATTTTTAAAAAAATTCGGACACCGAGAGTTAAAAGTATTATTTTGCCGCTACGTGCGCAAATACAAACCTAAAAAATTCCTAATTCAAACTCAAAAATACATATTATATGTAGTATTAACCGGTTTGTGACAGAAAATTTCACGACAAATTTCATTTTCAATATTACGTTTTTAAATTGGGTTGTTTATAATGGTGACTTATTCTCGTTAAGAATTTTAAGAGATGCTAAAATTAATTATTTAATTTTAAAAACACCCAGTGTATTTTTCTTATTATTAGAACTATTTTTCAAAATCTGGCAACAGTGCCTTTAATGCAACTAGTTCCCCTAGAGACGACCTCTCCGGGCGAAACAAAGAAAGCTCAACGCCTGCTCTGTAGCAAAGGACACAGTGGTACGTGTATCAAATTTCGTCGGAAGAAAATTCAAAACAATAATAAAAAGATTGATTTGTATTTTATTTAATGGCAAGTTTCTTACTTTTTGATATTCTAAATTTTATTTAAACTAAAACTGTTTGTTTTATTATTAACCTCACTCTTTGAAGAAACGTTTCTTGTTCAGGTTCCTCACCAACGAACTGTGGGGGTCCTGTCGCTTTTTCTCATACTCATAGTTTGTTTTTTTTGACGTGACAACGTCTTATAATTTGATAAAGGCAGCTGGACGCACCAAAAACATAACTCTTGCGGCGGTACCTAGCCTGCCGTGACCTCACTTTGAGACGTTCCATTAAGGCTTGAAGTGCAAGCGAGAGCGCGAAACGAGCGACAAAGAGGCACAATCGACCTCCGCGTTCGGCAGCGTTCGACATATGTTTCTCTCCTACTTTGAGCGGTCCGCCTGCTATACAACAATACATTTACATGTTTTCGTCAAGTATGAAGTGCAGTAAAAAATTGAATGTTGTGTCAGATTGTTTAATAGTCAACTGATAATTGCGAACCATTCCATCAGTATTTTCTTATGACTTTGTCACGTTTAACTATCGTCAGTAAACCTAATTTGCAGACAACCGATTTTTTTTTATACAGGGTGATTCAAAATCGATCACGAAACTTAAGGGGTGATTCCACTTAACAAAATAAGGAAAGAGATTCAAATATATATTCTTTTTAAATGTCATTCGTTTTCGAGTGACAAGCCGTCAAAGTTCAATTCTTTATTTTTGGTTTTTTCGCCATATTTCTTTTATTTTTTAACCAATCCAGTTGATATTTGGCACACAAATCGAGCTTTGCAGATTCTGTAAAATTTATTTACATCGTAACTTTTATTTTTCGATATCTCAGTGGGGCCATTTATGACAATCAAACACTTAAAAATAAGGTATCTTTATTTGCCGATAAACCTCACCGTTTAGTCCAATAGACACAAAGTTTTCATCACTCAATCGCTCACCTACATACATACAGGATGCCCAGTCTCCCGAACGGTCTTCCCAACGATTCTACAACAAAAATAGGAAAAACTTCACGGGTATTATAAAATTAAAAAAAAAGTTTTTTTTTTAAATATGTAACACACCGTAGTTCAAAAACTAAGACGTTTAGGACATATGCCCATATGAAGTTTTGGTGTCTTATTTTCTGTTGTAGAATCGCCCCGTAAAGTTTGTCGGTCGAGTTACTGGACAACCTGTATGCTATGTAGGTAATTTGATTGAAATTGATGAAAACTTTGATGTCTATTGGTGCCTAAACAGTGAGGTTTATCGGCTTTAATAAAGAGTCCCTTATTTTTTAAGTTTTTGATTGTCTATAAAATGGCGCCCCCAGCTTTGCGATATCTGTCAAAATAAAAAAGTTACGATGTAAATAAATTTTAAGTTTTAGGTAAAGTGCCCTCTGGCGGTATTTAAAAAAGTACTTTTTGTCTTAAAATTTTAAAATGTGCAAAGACTCGATTTGTGTGCCAAATATCAACTGGATTGGTTAAAAAATAAATGCAAAATGGCGAAAAACCGAAAATAAAAATTGAACATTGACGGCTTGTAACTCGAAAACGAATGACATTTTGAAAAAAAATATATGAAGCTCTACCCTTATTTTGTCAAATAGAATCACCCCCTTAAGTTTCGTTATCGATTTTTAAATCACCCTGTATATTTTTTTGCACTTGACTTGTTTTTGCAATGAAATAAAATAATATCATACATTTTTGTTTTTTAATACTCTTTAATAGAAGAGATGAAAAATACTCAAATTTATTAGGTATAACATAAAGATAAGACCATTTTGCAGTCTCTAACGATTAGGTTACTAATACTTTCACTATGTAATCTCACTGATTACATGGTGGTTTGTAAAATGGTCTTTTTACTAACTTTGAGGATCATTTTAGCACATTTTCTATAACAAGACGTGTTTGGTGAGATGCCAAAGAACGACCATAAAATTTAAAGATTAATCGACTTACCTTAAAGATGATTAATCATAATTTTCCGAGCTTACTTCGTAGATATAATTACATACACTGTAGTGTACCATAGGATCACGTTCTGACACGACATTCTTTAGATAAACAAAAAATAGCATAACTCATCACTTGCATCCGGTGTTTCCATCGTATAATCATCCCTGTCGCGATCGCATAAATCGTCTTAGGGGGAAACTTTAAATGGTTCGGGTTGTAATTATATCTACGTACAAGCTTCTGAAAATTATGATTAATCATCGTTAAGGTAAGTCGATTAATCTTTAGAATTTTCGCTTCGCTTGTCTTTGATATAATTACATACACTGTAGATGTTTGAGAGATTAAAAAGGCGATTTTGATTTTCTCCTAAGAAAAGTATATTAACTTTTTAAAAAATAGTAACACAATAAAACTAATTTATTCATAATATTGATATTAAGTAGATAATAAATAACTTGCTTTTGCGGACATTTTTAACTCTCTTATACCTACTAGACAAAAAATAAATCTAAAGTATAACACTATGTTGACCCCATTTCTTAAAGCGGCCGATGTGGGATGCATGACGCACACTTTGTCCGGAGAATGTGGTAGTGTCTATTCCACTAAGATTAAGAATTTTTTAAATCCATCGGCTGATAGTTTGAGAAGAAGCGGGGCCATGTGGTTTTTTAAAAGTTAAAATAAGATAATCTTATTTATTAATACTAAATAGAAAAATTGCTTTTTAATGTTTCAAAAATTATTAGAGCATTACTCTTTATAGATCTTAATAATGTTAAACTACTCCATAGAGAAAACAAAGGTAAATAATTAATAGTTTAAAAAACTAAAAAAACACGCTTTTATATGCAACCGAACTAAAAATTAGAAAATAATTTTTCATTAAAAAAATATTGTCATTTCATAGTAAAAAGCGTGGGGTGCATTTTACTATTTTTTCATAACTTTTCTATCATAGATATTTGCAAATATAATAATTATAACATTTAATATATTTATCACCCCACGCTTTTTACTATGAAATGACAATATTTTTTTTAATGAAAATTATTTTTCATTTTTTAGTTTCTGCTACTCTTGACAAAATGGCGAAAAAATTTTTAATGAACAAGAGTGGCAAATTTTAAAATTTTTCCAACAGATTGCAACTCACTAAAAATTTCTTCTTCATTAAGTAGCAAAGTTTGAAATTTTGCCAACAGATGGCAATCCAGGCAATGTTTGGACCGTTGCCAATATATTGCAACCCACTAAAAAATTTCTTCTTCATTTAATAGCAAAGTTTGAAATGTTGCCAACAGATGGCAACCTAGGTGTTGTTTTTATAATATAATGGAATTTTTTTCCTGGCGATCCAAAAAAGATAACGGGATACTGTTTGCAGATTATTGCATTGTCATGTTTCCTTAATACGTGTGCAAAGTTTCAAAGAAATCGAATAGCTGGAAGTTGGTTAAAATTAGGCTCAAAGATTCCGTTACATAGCCAGATAGTTACAACCCAAGTTAATAAAAAAGCGTGTTAACGGCATTTATTAACTGTTATTGTTCATAAAAATTGAACACCAATGGTGCAACTAACCCAATTGTGTAAAAGAACTTATTAATTTTTATTGTTCATAAAAATTGAACACCAATGGTGCAACTAACCAAATTGTTGTAAAAACTAAAAAATTTCTTCTTCATTTAATAGCAAAGTTTGAAATGTTGCCAACAGATGGCATCCTAGGTGTTGTTTTTATAATATAATGGAATTTTTTTCCTGGCGATCCAAAAAAAGATAACGGGATACTGTTTGCAGATTATTGCATTGTCATGTTTCCTTAATACGTGTGCAAAGTTTCAAAGAAATCGAATAGCTGGAAGTTGGTTAAAATTAGGCTCAAAGATTCCGTTACATAGGCAGCCAGATGGATAGATTGATAGATAGTTACAACCCAAGTTAATAAAAGCGTGTTAAAAATTAAATTTATATGAACAACTAGAAATTAAAAAATCACTTATAGACAATACAACTCTTTCTACCAATGATCAAATAAATTTCGCAGATATGCCAATTATAAATAAATTTATTACCACATCTGGGCCGCATGATAAAACCCCTAATAATATTTTATAGACCTTTTTGGGAAAAACGTGTTAAATGGCTCTGTTTGTAAATATTTCTCTTTTTAAGTTTAGTATACGAAGTACTCTTGATGAAGCCCTAGAAAGGCGAAACAATTGTAGAGTAATGCTCTAATAATTTTTGAAACATTAAAAAGCAATTTTTTCTATTTAGTATTAATATTTAAAAAATGTTTCACAAGAAACCAACTGAGCATACAATTCAGTGTATTAAGATAATCTTGTTTATTTCCAAAATTATCAGTTTTGTTTAAGTAAGTAAGAATTGTCGATGCCACACATAACTCCGGTTTATTTGGATAATAGGGAAAGATCAATATAGGCTGTGGCTTATTTGCAGCTGATGTTTTAATTTTTTCTGAAATTCGAATTTTAATTTTTTCGTTTGAATGCATTATATATTTAATTTTAATTTTTGACAGAGTTTGTATTCGACTAGGCTGATGTGAGTGCCATCAAAAACCACCATTTTATATGATAATTTTAGGTTAAATCCTCTAAAGGGGGCCACTCCTGGAGCAGTTTAAGTACAGGGTCTGGATTCCATGTTACTGAATATTTTGGTTTTGGTGGTCTTAAATTTGAAACCCCTTTTATAAACCTGTTAACAATAGTTTTGTCTTGTGTATTTGGTGCAAACAGAAAATTCAATGCCGATCTATATGAATTTAATACAGAGTAAAAGACCCCACTGTCAAAGATATTTGTAAGAAATTGTAAATATGTATCTAATTTATATACGAAAAAAACCAAATTGTTTCTTTTACAAAAATTCCAATATTTTTCAAAACATGAAGAATATTGCTTAAGGGTACCTTCGGTGATGGAAGCAATCATAGTTGAAATTGCTTCTGGTGGTACCCCTCTCTTTAGAAAAGCTTTCCGTATAGTTTCCCGGCAACCAGGGAAAGACTTTTGAGTAACGGATGACGTTTCCTAAGGGGATATTAGTAATTTATTACTTGGTGAGAAAACAAGTAGTTCTTGTAATAACAGTTTTTTAAACAGGGGTACCACGGCTTCGAAGGCCAATTTGGGACAACCACTATTCCTATAGCTTGTTCTTGTACAATTTTTTCTAGTACTCGTGTAATACACGAAAAAGGGGGAAAAGCGTAAAAATAGTAGTTACCCCAATGCACTGTAAACGCATCAATTGCGTACGAATATGGGTCGGGATACCTGGAAATAAATTTTTTGCATTTGGTATTAATACGTGTTGCAAATAAGTCTATTTGAGGTTTCCAAAATGTTGTTATTATTTCTTTAAAAGCCCGATTATTTAATTGATACTCAGTGTCAATCGATACCGAACGAGATGCCCCATCAGCGTTAATGTTTCTTGATGACGCAATATAACTGGCATAAATCGTGATGTTTTTATTTTCACACCAGCTCCAAAGTAAACGTGCGGCTTCGTTTAAGTTTGGATATTTGATACTTCCCGTTCGGTTTATACAAGATATGGCAGTTTGGTTATCAATTCTTAATAATATATTAATATCGCCTTTGTTTTTTGTGAGCGATTTTAGTCCATAATATGCGGCTTTTATTTCCAAATAATTTATGTGCATATTTTTTTCCTGGTCATCCCAAAACTCATGAAAACTTTTGCTTTACAAAAACACCCCAACCGGTTTTAGAGGCGTCTGAAAAAATCTCCATAGCAAAAGGTTGGGTTTTTATACTTTGACCTTTTCCGATCTTTTGTTGCCACCATGAAAATTCACTATTTAGTGATTTGGGAATATTTTTTTGTTATTGTAGTTTTTGAAGAGCCAAAAATTTAATTTTTTAGAGCGGTTTGATATGAAAAAACCCATATTTAGTGGTTGGACAGGCAGCTACCAATTTACCTATTAATTGTGAGTACTTACACTCACTGCTAGATGATGTTTTTCTGGTGGTACCCCTCTCTTTCCTAAATTTTTTATTATATATAATTTTCCACGCTAAACACACACAATGTAAACAAAAAATAAACCAATTATTTAGGTCACTTCGTGCCGGCCGAACGCGACAAAACGGAATGATTATACGATGGAAACACTGGATGCAAGTGATGAGTTATGCTATTTTTTGTTTATCTAAAGAATGTCGTGTCAGAACGTGATCCTATGGACACTACAGTGTGTTTAATTATATCAAGGACAAGCGAAAGAAAATTTACTGCAGAAACACAATATGAACCGTGGATCGACTGGTTTCTGCACTAAACTTAATTTTCCTCATAAAAGTAAACACATATAGGGGCTAGATAACTGGTTTTTACACAAAAATAAAGGGTGTCCCAACAGGAATGCACATTTTGAATTGCACGGCATTTCTTTTTATCGCAGTAGGCCAAAAAAACAAATGATAAGAATGAAATGAAAACAGTTTGCGATTAGTAGCCATGGAACGATATACCGTCGAACATCGAATTATTATTGTTAAAGCACACTACAAATATGGAGACTCTTTTGCGGAAACAGTTCGTAAATTGCGTGGCATTTTCGGTCGACACAATGCGCCAAATCACACAACCGTTCAAAGACAAGTTAACAAATTTGAGCAAAATGGTTCTGTCGTGGACGTGTGCGTCACCGTAGTAGTCGCTCTGTTGAAAACATTGCCGCAGTGCGTGAAAGTGTTGGCGAGAATCCGGGAACATCCATCCGTCATTGTGCACAGCAGTTACAAAGAGCACTACCCATCGAATTCTCACAAAGATCTTCATTTCCATGCTTATAAGATTCAATTAACTCAAGAATTGAAGCCATTGGACCATGCGGCACGCCGTACATTTTCTTCTTGGGTATTGCAAAAACAACAAATGGATGTCGATTTTTTAATAAAATTCTGTTTACCGATGAAGTACACTTTCACCTTAATGGCTTTGTTAATAAGCAAAATTACCGGATTTGGGGCGAAGAAAATTCTAGAGTTATTCATGAGAAGAAAATGCATCCATTAAAAGTCACTGTTTAGTGCGGACTTTTGGGCAGGTGGAGTATTTGGACCGTACTTCTTCGAGGACGAGGCAGAAAATACAGTTACCGTGAACAGCGAACGCTATCGTAACACGCTTACTGAATTTTTATGGCCCCAATTGTATGGATACGGAAGCTATGTGGTACCAGCAGGATGGTGCGACATGTCACACTACACGCGAAGCTATTCAGTTGCTGCAATAAAAGTTTCCCGGTCGTGTCATTTCACGGAATGGAGACCAGGACTGGGCAGCAAGATCGTGCGATTTAACGCCGTGTGATTTCTTTTTTGGGGCTTTTTAAAATCTCACGTATACGCTAATAACCCACCAACAATTCCACAGTTGAAAAATAAAATTAGATGTGTTATTAGGGAAATTGAGCCACAATTGTGTGAAAATGTTATTAAAAATTTCTTAAAACGAATAAGAGCCTGTCACCTAAGTCAAGGCGGCCATTTGCCGGATATTATTTTTCACGTTTAATTGCAGTGTATTAGCTTTATATTAAAATATAAATAACACTAAGTTCAAAGTAAATTATGACTTTTATTTTACAATTAAAATGTGCGTTTTTATTGGGACACAATTTATAAGTTTTTATAAGACAATTGACTGTAAATGCCATTTTTGCCAAAAATGTCAGGTTAGTGATTTCGGAAATAAACGATACATTTAAGCTTTTTGTGTAATTTTTTAGTGTTTTTGGAATTTTCATGCAATTTTCTATGGCTTCGTGGTTTGTTGACAGTTAAAACATTTAATTATTAAACAACGACGCGGTGACTTATCTCTATACACAATTCATTAATAGAGAATTATTGCACAGTGAAATAAAGCGAGGTCTTAATAATACCAGCCTTATTTTGACATCTGAGCTTGCGCAGATGCATGGTAGGATAAGGACTCCCTTATTAAGTATAGTGCCTGGCTTTATTTATGTCGGTTTTAGGTCGTGCCTTATTTTAGCCTCATTTTAACTTCGGAACTGTTCGTCGAACCGAACGGCTGCCGATCACAAAATCGATAAGTTTTTAGAAGTAAAAATACTTAAAACCTTGCCTTTTCAAATGTATTTCTATAATTGAATCGTTTATTTCAGAAAGCCCATATCGACCAAAATTTTAGAAATTGACTTTTGGGTAAAATTGAATTGTATAGGGGTAAACACATCGTTTAGTGCAGAAATCCCATATCTATGCACATTAAAAACGTCTGTCGGGCGGCTTCAAACTGTTTTTATCACAAAAAAATTGTTTTTGTTGAAACTGTGTAGTTTTTATTAGTTTACTCAAAATGTAATATTCTGGAGATAAGGGGTTTCTGAAATAAACGATTCAATTGTGTTATAAAAAACCCTACAACACAAAAACAATAAAGAAAAACTACTAAAATTGTTTCCCCTTTTTTAGGTTAATGGTACTGTCAACATGATTTGCAATAACTCTAAATTATGGGTAGAAGCACTATTTAAATACGGCCGGTATTAATAATTCCCGAGCTTAATAAGGCAACTTGTAATAATTTTCTTATAAAAGTTTCTTTTGTTATAATTTAGCTGAAATTTTGCCAGTATGCACTTTAAAGAATTTCAAACCACTGTATAAATAACAGGATCTTAACAAGTTAGTCTTGAATTAATTAAAATTCTTCTGCATCGATGCAAAATATTAGAACATTAAATTTGCCCATTTAACAGCTTATACAGGATGTTCAAAATATACACGGCCAAATTTCAGGAACTGATCAATTTTTTTTTATCTTTGAACAATCTACGAAGGCTGAAAGCCTAAATACTAACGTACCGTGGGTGTCTTAAGCGAGGTAAGAGGGAGTTAGTATAGACTATTTTAAAGACATTGATAACTATTTGTAAAATCGATGCATACCTGATATAAACCTTAATTAATCCACCAGATTTATAGCTATTTATGTATCAAGGGCGTTACTAGGACTATAATGCCCTGAAGGTCGAAATAGCCCGAGGGCTAGATTTCGACCTGATGGGTATTATAGTCCAGTAAAGCCCGTGGTGCATACAATGCTTTATGTTTTACCCAAAAGAGTTTTTCAATGACTAATTACATTATTTATTCGCAATATAAAAACAAGTTGCACCTGTACCTGTATACTTAAGTAGATAATGACTGGTGTTAAGTTTGACTTTGATGTTTCTATCAGTTAGTCAGTTGGCATTTTTATTTAACGATTTGCTCAAAATGGAAGAAATTCCACAAAATATAAGAGAAAAGGCCATAAAAGCGACCGAAAATCTTTTGCCAGTTAAATCAAGGCAACAGTATGATCGGGAGTAAGGCATATTTGGTATTTGGAAAGATGCGAACGCAATTCTTCAAATAACCGAAACCGTTTTAATGGCATATTTTCAGGAACTGGTAACTTATTGATTTTATTTTAATACATATGTTTGTATAAACTTGATCTTTATTGTGAGAGAAATAAAATTGGATAAGCAATAAAATTTCCATATTAGCGCATTAGGGCATTATAAGCGGGCATTATCATAATGCCCGCCTATAATGCCCTAGGTGTGATAGCAGGTATAATTGCTACCATAACATATTCCGTTTCTAAGGTATTACAGATCAATATTAGATGGGTAAAACATAAAATAAAATGAGGAGCAAAAAATTAAAAAGAATAATATCTCCTTCTGAACTTTGGGAGATCATTTTTAATGTCTGAAAAAATAAAGCAAATACAATATTATTTTTTTATAAGCTTGACACACAGAACCAGCCATAAAAATTATTATTTACTCATAAAATAATGTTTTTGTTTAGTGTCGTATTCGTTAAAACAAATAAATAAAATTCCTTTTAAAACTGAAATATGGATAAAAATCTAGCTATCAAAAGTAAGAGGTATTTTATTCCACTTAAAATAAAACTAACATTTTTTAGGAAAAAAAAAATAGGGCATTCCACAACCGTTAAAAAAATGCTGTTTTTTAACCGATAACATAAAGTTAAAGTACTCCATTCTAGTAAACTACATAAAGTGTTAAAAAAGTAACTTTTTTTACACTTAAAAGCCTTTTTTCACACTTTG
>JACEGR010005053.1:0-78421 GCA_014170235.1 Listronotus bonariensis | reverse complement strand
ACATAACACTAAATATATAATAGAAAGTTTTATGGAAGCCCATGAATACAAGTTCGAACGCAACCAACAATACATTATAATTTAAGTTAGGAGCATACCCAAGGGAGGGCGCCAGCTGTTAAAATAATTGCAAATACATTTAACTGGTCAACAGACAGATCTGCAGATCTGCTATTCTTTGGGTCTTTCCATGGCGTCGGTTATTCCTTTGTAGATGCCGCAGTTTTTGAGCTTTTTGCGCATTACTGATAATTTTGTGTTTCAAGTGTGTTTTTTTATAAAAATACTTAATTTCGTTAAAAAATCAATATGGAGTGTTATCGTTATCGAATTAAAAAGTGTGTTGCACCTAATTGTAACGATACGAGTAGCAAAAGACATAGTTTTCCGAAAGATGACAAAGAACTTTTTCAAAAATGGATTGATCAAGTGGGGAACCCAATTTTAAAAACAAAAACATTTGAACAAATTTATAAAACGTATGTGGTATGTGAAAAACATTTTTGTGAAGCAGAGCGCGTACCGGGAACAAAGAGAGGGTTACGGAAAACAGCATATCCTACAGAATATTTACCAATAAGTAAGTTTTTGTCTTATTTTTTAATTTAATATATTATCAAATACGTACATATTACTTTTAAGTTTTACTATGTATTTCCAAAATATTTTCCCTCTCCCAAATTATACATTAATTAAGAGGATGTTCAATTTTTTATTACATTAGTATTGTAACTTTCCACATTTATTATCAAAACAGTGGATTTATCATGGGATTAACCTTCTTATGTAATACTTTAGGTAATGAGCAAAATGTTTCATTAGTTGCCACACCAAAGAGGTCGTTAGACACTAACAATGATGCTGTAGATGCTTTAATTACTTCACCACATTCACCTTTAAAGAAATTTAAATTAAATTTTGGTAAGTACATATTATACAGGGTTATTTTTAAGTTGGTATTTTCCTCTTAACACAGTATAGAATGCAAGAAAATAAAAACGTTTTTTAAATAAAATTTTGTTCAAAAATGCTTCATTTCCAAGATACAGGGTGTTAAAGTTTAAGGAAAAAATGCATTTTTTTATCATAACTTTTCTACCACTTAAGGTATGTCTACAAAATTTGGTACACATCTTTTAACCATTACGTTACATTGTTTGATGTAAAAAAATTTAAAAGAATTTACTAGTGGCGTTTGAACAAAATTTGTATTGAATTTTTTCAAGAAAAAAATAGTATGTCACTGCTTTTTCTTCGTATCAATATTATTTTTAGAATAATCATTTACTTTGGAGGTAATTTGGTCTCTTGATATTTTTCTGTACCACGAACGGTTTTCGTTTAAAAAATAAAAACCATTTAATGCATGGCAAAATCGCTAAAATCTGATTTGGTGTTTTGTATGTAATATATATTTTTTCCAATATGAATCAAATTAGGGTCAAATACTTACAGTACTTTAATTAAAATTAAATAAAAAAATGTCAGTAGGTTTAATTTTTAATGAAAACCGTTTGTCCTGCCGACAAATATTAAGAGACCAAATTAACTTCAAAGTAAATGATTATTCTAAAAATTATACTGATTCGAAGAAAAAGGAGTGTACTGTTCGAACGCCACTGGTAAATTTTTTTCAAAACTTTTACAGCAAAAAATGTAACGTAATGGTTAAAAGATGAGTACCAAATTTTGTAGACATACCTGAAGTGCTAGGAAAGTTATGATAAAAAGGCATTTTTTTCTTAAAACCTTAACATGCTGTACAACATACAAAGAAACGAAGCATTTTTAAACATAATTTTATTTGAAAAATGTGTCTTAAGAGGAAAATACCAACTTAAAAGTTAATTTGTATATTTGGATTATTATTTTTTTTAAATTAGTAAGTTTTCGTAAGATATTTTAATTTGGTATATTACCAAATATTTACTTATGCTATATATTTCCAGAATATTAATTTTTTTTTTTTTTTTGACATTGAATATGAAAACAAAGTGAATTTATTATTTTGTATTAACCTCTTTATGTAATACTTCAGGTAATGAGCAAAATATTCCACTACTTGCTGCACCGAGGAGGTCATCAGACAGTAACAATGACACTGAAGATTCAATTACTTCACCATGTTTACCTTTAAAGAAAATAAAATTAAATCTCGGTAAGTACATAAATATATTGATTATTATTTGTTTTCATAAGTAAGTTTTCATCAGATATTTTATTTTAGGATATTACCAAATATTTCAATAACTTCAATACTAACCTTGTATTGCCACTGGTATTTTTTTTTTTTTTGTTAATTTTTGCAGCAAAAAATGTAATTTAATGGTCAAAAGAAGTGTACCAAATTTTGTGTAAAGATCTGGAGTGGTAGGAAAGTTATGATAAAAAAAGGCATTTTTTTTTCTTAAAACCTCACTACCTTGTAAATATAAAGGGCTAAAGAACTTTGGTAGATGGCCTTAGATATTTTCTTAATAAATTATTTATAAATAAATAAATATTTATAAAATGATTGAAATGTTACAACTTATTTTTTTTTAGATAATGTATCTGGCCCATCGAATGTATCTGTGAACATTCCGAAAGCACAGATACCTACAAGCAGTACTGTTCCAATAAGTAAGTCAATTTAGCTTTTGTTGTTTAGTAGATACCAAAGCAATGTGATTTGTATTTGTACCTATGCTTTAGGCAATCAAAATCAGATAAGGTCTTTAAAAAAATATTGTCTATTTTTTATTAAACAGTGTATCTTCTTAGGTTTGCTCCATATGGAAAACTTTTTTATTATAAATTTTACAAGAAAAAGTTATCCTTTAAAAAACTTCATACTTATTTTAATGTAAGTATACACTAATGACCAAACCCAAATTTTAAAATTAATAAAAGTTTTTTTTTAAAAAGAACAAATATTTTTCTTTAAAAAATCAATATTTTGAAAAATAAAGGTACTTTTCTCTTGAGCAAAATTCATATTTTTTAAGATACTTCGTATACCACTGAAAAAAATTAATACCTGATGGATGAATTTTAGGTATGAGACCATGCAGAACTTAACAGTAAAATTAATTAAAGTTTTCCAAAGGGTGCAAACTTAAGTAGACACACTGTATTTTACCTTAATATGTTCATAACTATTATTAGAATGTTTATTTTCGTTTTTAGTTAAAGTGCCATTACCGGGCCCATCTAATGTATATGTATATGGGTATTTCAGAACAACCAATTCCTCAGAGCAGTACCACTGCAACACGTAAGTCAATTTAGATGTTGTTTGGTAGATAAGAAAGTAATGTTTTTGTTTCTGTACATAAATATTTTCCGGCAATTAGATTCATATGATATATTAAAAACCGCTTATTTTTATTACACTTATAGGGCGTTCCAGAAAAAATGGCCAATCTTTCGGATTCATATACAGACTGTCCACAGATGGGGTTTACAAGAGAACAAATGGATAAAAAATCACTTTTCAAGAAAAAGTTATTCTTTCATAAAGATTTGAAAGTTGAAAACATGATTTTTCTCCATAAGCAAACTACCTTTATTTTTAATTTTTAAACAAAACTTTATTTAGAAAACTTATAAGGAATAGCATTTTAAAGGACTTTATTTCCTTTACGAGTTTGATAAACTGATTTTGGTGTTATCGAAAACTTAATCATTTTACATTTTTTAAATAAAATAGCTCTAAAAGTCTCATAATGTGCTTTTCAAATACATGCTTTTACCCCAAATTATTACACAACACAATTTTTCAGCTGTAAACGAATATGATAAAGGCGTCTTTGCCAGATTATAGAGAGAAAACTTTGCATTATTATTTCTGTCAATTACAAATTTTATTCTTAAGAAACTTTATAAATGACATTTAAAAATTGAAAATATGGTTTGTTTACTTTTGGAGAAGTCATGTTTTTCTAGCTTTTTTTTAACCCTGTATACAAAATTAATATTTTCTCTTTGTAAATCAATTTTTTTTTACCAGAAATTTTAATTAGGCATAACTTTTTGTCGAAATTTTTTTTATCCATTTGTAAACTTCATCCGTGGACAATCTGTAGAACAAATAAAAATAATATGACAAGTTCCTATACATTTTTTCTTAAGTCCCTCTTTACAGAGATATGTGCCCTGAAAGGATGCCACAAAAATCGTTTTTTTTAATAACTCTTAATAGGCATACACACAGTCGAACTTCCTTTCATTCAGGCCGAATGGAAGACATGACTGATCGTGTGTATGCTTATTTATACCACCTGGTATAATTATACATAATATAATTTTAAATATTTTCTAATATGATCTAATATTAGTTAGGATTTCTTAAAATAGTGTCCTTGAAAAACATTTACATTCTTTTCGTTTGCCAGGGGCGGACTAACCCTACCACAACAGTGCAAATTACACCTGTATAATAAATAAATAAAAAATAGCATTTTGGATACCGCGAACCAAGAGCTGAGCTAAAAAAATATATTCCTGTTTAATGTTAACAAATAAAGCATTTTGCGGTAAAAACAAGCTTTTTTAGTAGGGGTATTTACATTATGCATCGGTCCCGCCATCATATGTTGTTACTTTTACTGCCTATATTTTTGGATTTGACCAAATGTGTATACATTTAATAAATATGTAATAAATAATTTAAACATATACTTTTTGCTTTTAGAAATTAGATATTTTAATGAAATATTGCCTAATTTTAAATACAGCTGTTGAAAAAACAAATCTCAAATTTTACAATTTATAATAAATAGCAATAACACTCTCTCTAAAAACATTCTGTGAGCATAAGACATTAAAAAACAGTCAAATAGCTTAGAGGGTGAAAATTTGTTTTTGAAATTGCAACATTACATTCTACAATTTGTTATTTTTAGATGAAATTCTCTTTCAAGTACTTCCAAAAACAAATATGGATGAGTCCAGTAAATACCAATTCCAAAGAGAACAACCCTACTCCAAATATTGCATGAGAAAGTGTAAGTAATATTTTTTAATACATATAATACTCTCTTAATTAAAAAATAAATATATATTAATAATAAAGTAATTTTTTATTGAACTTTCCTTGTGTCTTTAAGTCTAACTTATTTCTTCTCGTTTAATAAACACTTTATGTATCTCTACTATTTGTCCTTTGCTGCAAACATTGGCCTAAATTTTGGATGTAACATTTAAAGGAAAAGCCACACAATGGCAATGTGACAAATTAGTATTTTTTAGCTTTTTTGTTGTGTTTTTTTTATTTAACTTCGACTTTTGTGTATTTGTATGACAAGTCGATAAGCCAAGTTTCTTTTTTTTGTACTAGTTTCAGTAATGAATAGGTTACTATATATTTAGTTCTCATGCATCCTCACAGAGTCCAACAAGATATGAACATCCTATTTTTTTGTTTTTTTTTCCTAATATTAGAGCTGTATGACGTTTTTAAAGGTATATACAGTGGCGGCAAACTAATTGGAAACGATACTTAAAAAATAATTTAATAATTTTTATTTCAATGATACTTTTATTGTACTTTAACTTTTTTATTTTTATAAATAATCAAACATCTACAAACATTGAAATAAAATTTAAAATTTCTCGTATACATTTCTGTATAAAAATTATTAAATTGTTTTTAAGTATCTTTTCCAATTAGTCTGCCGCCACTGTATGTCATTTTTCTTGAAATCTTGAATTTTTTATTTTTATGTCAATAACACCAATTTTAGTTAAGAGGGTACTGGTATATTAGTACACAAGCTTTAAGCATTCATGAACTTTTATAATGTTACAAAAATGTTTTCGTTACATGAGCAGACATGTGGTCAGTAGTACATTAAAGTGTTTTTACTTTTATATTTTGTCCATATATTCTCTCTTTAATTAAAGTACATATTTTATATATTTTTTTTATTTTTAGTGACAAAAAGTACTAAAGGTGCACTTAGTCTAGTAGATGTTACAAGGCAATCTCAACTGTCTCCAAAGGCAAAAATTTTGTATAAAAGGGTAGTGGACTGGGGCCTTAAGGTATCAAACTTAAACAGCCGAATTAAATCCTACCAAAAAAAATTAACAGTGCCATAGAATTTTCGGAATCAATAAACTTGGACAAAATTTTTAACAAAGTTAATAATGCTACTTACCATTTTATTGTTTCACAAATAAGGACTAATATGGTTCAAAGCATTTCAAAAACATTTGAACCACTCCGACGAATACGGTTACCATGAAAAAATTACTTTAGACTTATTTTTTTAGTTAGTATAATTGTTTATTTTATGATACCACTACAGAAATATACATTTGCAGTTTTAAGAGGTGTTTTTTGTATGAATATTTATATGTATTTTATAAAAATTAAATCGTTCATTTCAAAAACAGTATACATATATACAATTTTGTGTAGCTCAAAAAATATGTTTCATTTGGAATATATGCATGAATGAAAAGAAACCATTATTTAAAAAAAGAAAGCACATAAATACAATTTGTGAAGAATAAAAAGGAAAATCTCATTGGTCTGCAAATTAAAAAAATATATATCAATCGCATAAACCTAATTAAAAAAATGTGGTTTTTGAAATAAACGATTTACTTATTTAAAATAGTAAATTAAGATAAAATAAAATATTAAACAGTGATATTTTACTTGTCTTAATTGTTTATGACTTAAATAAAAATTAATATAATAAATATTTTTCCATCTATTATAGATAACCAGCACATTTTTTTACCCTTTATAACTAAAGAGCTAATTTAAAGTTATTTTAAGAAATTATGTAAAAGACATACTAACCAAAACATAAAATTGGTTGAATAAAACATCAATAAAATATATGTGTTTTGGTTAGTTCTGTTTAGTACATATGCACGGTTTACAAACTTTTAAAACTTAAAAAAATTGGTCAGTCAGTGCAGTGAATTTCCATTAGATAATCAACAAAATGTTAAAGTTTTACTCTATTTCTTTAAGAAACTCAAAATTACCATTTTTAAGTTATCTAGTTATACTACTTATACAAAAGATATACTGTGTGTCCCAACTTTATTTTTACACAAAATAACTTCAACCCTGTATGTATTAAAAGAAAGCTTAAAATCAAACATGTTTAAAAACATTTTTGTGTATTCTCAGTATTGCTAATTATTATAACGGGTAAATTAAAAAAAGGTTTTGATTTAAATAAGCTTTTTTTTACGTGAAAACCCTGTACATTTTGACAAATTTTACTACAACTAATTCTACATCAAAAATTTATGATATACTATTCATCTATCAACACCATACTTATCAACGGCAAAAAGTAAAATGTCAAGGAATTTGATAGCCTGCATATCACTAGCACCATTTATTTACTTATCAGACAGAAATTCTGGCTAATGTCAATAAAAAAATTATCGGACATAAATTTTTGACCAGAACCACTTGACAATACATACGTGTGAAAGCCAAAAACTGAAAATAGAAGAAAATATAATCAATTTTTGACCGTTTACATTAGCCAGAATTTCTTTCTGACATAAGTTATCATGCAATAAATGTCAAATGTAAACACACCATTAAGAACACATGATAATTTATATATAGTGCATTATACATTTTTGATAGAAAATTTCATAACGAGTTAAAATTTGTCAAAACCAAGGGCGTTTCATTTAAAACCAAATATCTGAGATACAAGATATAGTTTTTAAGCTTTTTTGAATCTTGTACAAGGGTCAGGTTATTTCGTGTATAAATAGAGTTGGGACACCCTGTATTCCATATTCACAATACAGATTAATTTAAATCCCGCGGTAAATATTACTTTCCTAATAACACTGTAGATGGCGCCACTGGTCAAAAATTGCTTGTGAGTAGTTAGGATCCTACGTGATGCATCTTTGTAAAGTTGCTCTAGGTTAGGAGCATATCCGAGGGATGGCGCGATTAACGTTTTTTGACCAATCAAATGTGTAGTTTTGGTTGCATTACCATGACAACACAACTATTTATCGGAATTTTCTTTCTTCTGCCTGGGGTACCCTGGAGCGAGATTAAAGTGTAACATTTTTTGACATAATCATTGAATTTGTTTTAACGTCATGTCTGTCGTTCACATACATAATTAAAGAAAATGTTATTTTGTATCCAGTTGTAGTATTTCAGGACATAACATAATATAAAATAATGTAAGGTTTGACAATTTTTATACAATTACAGTTAGTAAAATACTAGTCATAAGACTGAAGTACTAGATATAAGTAAAGTAAGCGAAAGAAAGGTATGGGTCTAAAAATAAAATAAACTATTTTTACCAACTGTAGTAATATAAGGTATATATAATATAAAAGAATAAACAATGATAAGCTCTAAAATTACATATATTTGCAACTACAATTGGTAAAATGGAAAATAATTATTTTATAGTAAAATTTAAAGCTCGTGTCAAACTTACAAAAATTAATTTAAAAGAATATTATTTAAAACAAACTTGGTGTAAAATTTTCATACCGAATACTACACGTGCTTAAATTATTCCGGAAATTTTTTTCAACCCCGAATATTTTAAGATATTTTTAAAATATTCGTGGCCTTGAAAAAATTTCCGAAATAAATTTAGCAATTTTAAATACGACATTGACGGTGATAGGTACAGCCACTTTGTTAAGTCCTGTGAGGCAGTGGAGAGGGTCCTGGTAAATAACATAAAAGCAAAACAAGAATTCTTTTCTTAACTATCAAAAAGCGCACATTACATTTCGTAAATTTCTTTTCTTCTTTGACCACTTTTATACCAAGTGACATAGAAATCTGAACACCCAGTTTAAATGGTTTTATTTTAATGAAATTTAGTGAATTTATTTATCTTACTGTAAATAACAATTGATAAAATTTTCAGCCTTATCAGTTCGACATTCCGGTTTTTATACTGTTTTTTTTTTTTAAATTCACTAACGATCTAAAAATGAATATTGCAGCCGCAGTAAAGATCCAAATTTGGCGGATTTTGGTTGTTGACATTCTTTACGATTGGTTACGATGCCTAGAGTACGAAGACCTGTACGATTTCGTCAACTTAGTGAGTTTGATAGGGGCCGTATAGTGGGACTTCGGGAAGCTGGACTTTCTTTTCGGGAAATTGCAGTTAGAGTGCAAAGAAGTGTAGACACTGTGGTTAGGTGTTGTCAGGCATGGCTTCAAGAAGGCCGTACGCAAAGAGCAAGGGGCACTGGACGCCGCCGTAGAACAACAGACCGTGAAGATCGCCGCCTAAGATTATTGGCCTTAAGGGACCGTTTCTCCACTACCAGGTCCATTGCAAATGAATGGTTTGCAGAACACGGAAGACCTATTGGCATGCGAAGTGTTTACCGACGAATGAGAAGTTTTCGCCTGTTTTCATACCGGCCACACTGGGTCCTCCCTTTAACTCGAGAACACCGACGTAATCGCCTTGAGTGGTGCAGACAACGGTCACTCTGGGATCAGGAATGGAACAGTATTGTCTTTAGTGACGAGTCTCGATTTTGTTTAGGCATGCACGATGGTCGAGCCAGGGTTAGAAGGCGACGTGGTGAAAGGAGGAATCCACAGTTTTTTGTTGAAAGACATGTTCATCACACTGTTGGAGTTATGGTTTGGGGTGCTATAGCTTATGGCTCCAGGTCACCTTTAATCTTCATCAGAGGTAACATGAACGCGCAGCGTTATATCCAAGAAGTTCTAGAACCCCATCTTTTACCCTATCTTGACACTCTGGCAAATCCAACTTTCCAACAAGATAATGCCCGACCACATGTTGCAAGAGTCACAATAGACTTCTTTCAACGTAATGATGTCACATTGTTACCATGGCCACCAAGATCTCCCGACTTATCCCCAATTGAGCACGTGTGGGATATGATGGGTAGGAGATTGCTCAATTTGCAACGTCCTCCTCAGACTCTAGAAGCACTTCGAGAGGAGTTGGTGGTTGCCTGAATGAGATACCACAGGAGGACATTGACCACCTGATCAGAAGCATGCCTAGGCGCGTTGGAGAATGCGTAACACATCGGGGTGCATCCACACATTATTAAAGGTAAAAGGGCTTTAAACCAATGCAATCATTTTGAAATTTTTATCATTTACTTATTATGCTTCATTAAGTACTTATACAAAAATTTTATTAAAATAAAACCATTTAAACTGGGTGTTCGGATTTCTATGTCACTTACTAACGTTACCGTGGGTGTCTCAAGCAGGAGTAAGAGGAAGCTTGTTAACACGGGACTTAAAAACTTGAAGATTTGGGGGAAAGGAAAGACCTCCGCTGGCAGTAGGGTCCACAGTCTAGAAACTCTAGGGATAAAAGAACGAACGAAATGGGAAGTTCGGGGCCTGTCCAATTGAACCGTATAGGAATGCATATGCGTGGCACCACGAGTTTCTCTGTTGGGAGCTGCAAGAAAAGAGACTATACTGGATAATTCGTCGGAGCAGAAGCAGTAAAAGTATCTATAGAAGAGCGATAGATCTCCCACAGCTCGACGATGGGCAAGTGAAGGAAGTCTTTGAGTAAGTAAAGGATAATTAATAAGACGAACAGCCCTTCTTTGAATGGCATCAAGAATGCTGGGGGTTGTAGGGAATGCCATTCCCCAGACATGAGAACAATATTCCAGTGAGGGTCGAATTTGGGACACATACAAAGTGTATAAATTGGAAGGAGAAAAATACTTTTTGGCTCGGAACAGAAATCCAAGCTTTTTTGCTTGCTAAATTCTTGTGAAATAACGCAATTTCTGACCTGTATCGCACATATGACACGGTTTTGGCCGGATTTTAATTAAAGTTGCTATATTCTCGTGGGATTTTTTAAATCCGGTACCAACCGCACGCACATAGGTGCACTGCTCTATTTAATTCCGTTTGTCCGATGCCGACGTATGTGCGCGTACCTTTACTCGAAAAAATACATGTTTAAAACAGAAATAATAGCAGTCCTTGGATTTTTATGAAAACCTATGGCCGCTATTTTAAAAACGCCATGTTTTGACATGTCTTTAGAAACAGATTTTTATTAAAACATTCAATATAAAAAAAATGTTGGCAAGAGTATACCTATTTAAAATAAGAGTGTTAAGTGAATACTTTCGAATAAATGGGGTGAATATGAAATTAAATAATAAAAAGTAAGTGGGTTTTTGGGAGTTTTATTATCCTTTATTTTATGTTTCATTGCTTTAAAAAATAAACCAAAATACAAATTAAAAAAATATATAATATGTATACACAGGGGACATAAAACAGCAAACCCCATTCTCCATTTTAGTCATTGTACGTTTTATTTTCTACCGGTTTAAATACCCCAAAACCCTGTGACGGCATTTTTCTTCCTGACATTTTTATTTATGTGTCCCCGCGAAATAACAAAAGTATATTAGAGAGGTTTCGGTGACAGTCAAATATAAAAGCTATGGTAAAATATACAAAATTAGAGAAGGGTCAAACGCATTCAAAAAAAAAAGTAAACTGTGGTTTTTATCAGATATACTGTGACTAAATTATTTATGTATCAAGGGCGTTACTAGGACTATAATGCCCTGAAGGTCGAAATAGTCCGAGGGCTAGATTTCGACCTGATGGGCATTATAGTCCAGTAAAGCCCGTGGTGCATACAATGCTTTATGTTTTACCCAAAAAGAGTTTTTAAATGACTAATTACATTATTTATTCGCAATATAAAAAATAAGTTGCACCTGTACCTGTATACGTAAGTAGATAATGACTGGTATTAAGTTTGACTTTGATGTTTCTATCAGTTAGTCAGTTGGCATTTTTTACTTAACGATTTGCTCAAAATGGAAGAAATTCCACAAAATATAAGAGAAAAGGCCATAAAAGCGACCGAAAATCTTTTGCCAGTTAAATCAAGGCAACAGTATGAATGATCAGGAGTATGACATATTTGGTATTTGGAAAGATGCGAACGCAATTCTTTAAATAACCGAAACCGTTTTAATGGCATATTTTCAGGAACTGGTAAGTTATTGATTTTATTTTAATACATATGTTTGTATAAACTTGATCTTTATTGTGAGAGAAATAAAATTGGATAAGCAATAAAATTTCCAAATTAGCGCATTAGGGCATACCTAATGCATTATCATAATGCCCGCTTATAATGCCCTAGGTGTGATAGCAGGTATTATTGCTACTATAACATATTCCGTTTCTAAGGTATTACAGATCAATAATAGATGGGTAAAACATAAAATAATTTAGCAATATATGAATTTATTTATTAGATTTTTTTTAAATAGCTAGCACGGTAGCCTAAAAGTCTCTGACATATGTAAGGTAAACAGAGGTATGGTAGTAAAAATCTGTAGTTTCTGGGCCAGTAATGAAATGGACCTGATGAGAAGAAAACTTTTAATCCTTTTTAGGGGGTTTCTTTCCCCGAGTCCACCACGATTATTCATACCGCCACATATAGAAGCGGCGCGTTAACCCAGCCCGTTAATATCAAAGGTTTCGGGTGTCGGACTGGGCGAACGCGTCACTTTTTAGTCAGACAAGTTTACCATAATGTTTTACAGTCATAAAACCATAAGAATCAAACACATGTTTCGAGTATCGGACTAGGCGTTACGTGACTGTAACCCTTACTACTTTTGGATGTTTAAAAATTGTATGTAAAACATTGTAGTAAAAAAGGGACGCGTTCGCCCAGTCCAACATCCGAAACATTTGACATTAACAAGCTGGGTTAAAACGCCGCTTTCATATAGAGCGGTATGAATATTCGTAGTAGCTAAAATAAGAAAAATTGTTTTATTGAAATGATTAGATTACGAAATAGTTCGTGAAACATTTCAATATCACATGTCCGCAGAAAACTAATTCATATATCGAACTAAAAAATGAAAAATAAATAATAGTTTTAAAAAACTAAAAAACTGTATGAATGACGTGTTCAGGCCCAGCTGGCGTTAACAGCCCAGACACAGGATTTTTGAAATTAACGCGTTTAAACTTTATAAATATTAATTTTAGAGAGAAAAAGAATAATTTGGAAATTTAGGTAATTTAGTTATAGTTGAAATATTTACAATTTTAATAAATTATATCGTAAAAATGATAAACTATTTGTCACCAAAGTGGTGAGGTTGATCTGCTGGTCGTTTCATACTTTAAAATTACAAACCGGATGCACCCTAATATTTCCACCCGCTTTAGTATAAACAACGCCACAGTGGCAGGTGTTTCAAACATATTAATTTTACAAGGGGGAATATACAAGTGAAAAAATGTAAGTACCATCATTTAGGTAATAAATAATGGAAACGGGATGCGGAAACTCAGTCTCCAAAAGCACTTGGGCAGGTATCATGATTTACTAAAATGATGAAACGGAAGATTTGCTAAAATGATGGAATTTGGTTTACACCAAATAATAAATAAAAAAGGCTGAACTGTTTTTTATTTTTTTAACACTTTATACAGCAACTTAACCGACAAACTTTACTGACTGACTGTCAATCATCTGACACCAGTTAGATAGCATTGAAAATGCCAAGTGCGATATTGGCGAAACGTCTGCAAAATTCCGCAAGGAATACAAACGACCAACGGATATACTCCCGGAATGACACCTCTATACATTCATCTACCCGTGAAACTCTACGAACTAACAATATAATTCTGCAACTTTTTTAAATTATCTTATACAAAATATACATTATTTTTTGGTGAATGTTTTAGTTTTTGAACTGCGGGGTGTTAAAAATTAAAATATATATATAAATTTTATTTGTTTTCCGACGAGAGGGCGTTGAAGGCGGTAGAAATTACCGCGGCCCGGAGTAATTGGGGGTGGGCCCACGCGGGATAAAATACGTAAATAAAGTGAGGATTTAAGAAGGGTAATTTTTAAAAGTAAAGTTAACAATATTACTTTGAACGTAAGGACCTTTTTTGCTCTTCAACTTTTTTAGAGTGTACTTTTTTGAATAGGGGGTCCGTACTTTTTCCCGGAAATACATACACGTAAATAAAGGTAGATATTTAATTTTAAAATAATTTATTATACATAACTTACATTTTCCTTATATTAAGAGTCCAGTAAGACATTTCTTAACTTTATAATATTCCAAATAACTACCAAACGATCGCTATTAGCTTAAACTTTTTATTTTCAATCCGTCAAATCACAAAATTACATTGACAGATATTTAATAAGTTTCTTAAGGGTTTCCATAGTAATGCAAATTATAATTGTCGTTTCAAATACACCAGTCGACAAGTTTAAAACTTTAAATTTTACATTATTAAATTTCTGACTTTTATATTATGATTTTTCAATAATAAGTTGTCGTATTTCCCATCACAGAAAAAAATAGTGTATTATACACGAGAAAAATTTTAGATTTTAGCTTCGCGTCGGAAGACAACACAACCTCGAGCTAAAATCTAAAGCTTTTTTTCCTTGTATAATAAATAAGTATTTTTTAACCTTTTGTCCTACTAAGCAAATCCCCTTACTGCACCGAACGCAATAAAATATAGCTTCCAACAAATATGCACATATTCAGAGTCCATAAATCATTTTTCTCCAGAGCAAGCCGTAATATTTACGTATAAAAATAGTGTAAATGTGTATCTGCATGCTAAATCCTGATTTTTCCGAAGGGTAAAAAGCCTGATTTCCCACAGGTGCATCATTTTTCCCGCAATAAAACTCGAACGAGGATAACTGATAAATAAACTGATGGGCATGTCAGTGTGTCACACTTTTTATTCGTTTATGCTTGTCCGGTGAGAAAACTTTTCACTGAAATAGACGATAATGGAAACCTATTCAATTGGAAATTCTATATTTTGCTGTTTAAAATAAATGTATGGGAAAATAATACTGTAAATAAATGTTTGTTTGGAATTTAGAGAAGGAGTAAAGAAGGAAGTAAAATGGTTCAAAACTAAAAACGATATACTTTAATAGAGACATTTTGCACCCCTTATTTTGCAATTCCGTTGTGGTTAACGTTATTCTGAGACTGCGCAGTAACGCAAACATGATTCGTTATAGTTATTAACCATACCGGACTCCTTTAATTACGGATGAATACCGAAGAGCTTATCGTTATCGTTATCGTTATTGTTAAACTGCGTGGTTGCCGGATTGTAGAAATTTTAATATCAATTATTTAAAAGGTTAAAATTTTAATGCCGTATTAATTAATATATCATTTATACATAGGCTCTAATTAGTGAAAAATCTATAGCAGTAATAAAAATCAAATAGTGTTAAGAAATTAAAACGGACTTGCACTTTTACGGATATTCTAAATCAGTAATTAATTTAGATGTTACAATCTGGCACACTTGCTTTTTATTCTACTACCAAACCTAACCTTACTTTTTGTGTTTTGCTTATTCTGTATTGTTTGCATCTACTTTAAAAAACGAAATCAACAGAAGTATTTAATATATATTATATTAGAATATATTTAAATATCAATTTATATCTTATGAAGAATAAAAGTAAATACTGATTTTTCGTTAACTTTAAAATCGGTAAACCATAGGCAAAACTAAGGTTATGTGTCGAAAGCGCAGACGCAAAATAAATTTCTTAAAAGAGGTTGCAAAATCTCTGTCTAAAACTCCTGCCGGAATCGTTATGTTAAATAACGATAACCATAAGGAGGCCAAAAACGTCTGTTATTTTAAGAGGTGCAAAATGTCTCTATTATTTCAATGATTTAAAGGTATTTGAAAAACGCCATAATTTGTTGGCACTTTATGTAAGCTTATTGCATACAGAGTGCCCGAAAAATTCCCGAATATAAAAGAAAAACAAGTAAATATCAAGAACTTATTATCAAAGAAAGTTTTGTGTATTCACAAATAAAGAAACGAAGTAACCCCACTTATAAACTCTCTTTTACGCTCTAAATTATTAAGAAGTTTGTTTTTTTTACAAACTTTTACCTTTTAAGGGGTTCCAAACTTTTATAGTAGCAACTACAGAAAATTATTTAAAATTAATAGTAATAATGAATTTAAAATTGACAAAGAAATTGAAAAGGAATTTACACCGTTTTGGTATTATTTCTACCAAAAGTAAGTATATACAATTGTAAAATTAAATAATAAAAGCATGGTTATGAAGAGGATAATTCTCTCTTAATAAATAAGGAGGCTATGATTTTTTTGTTGCAATATAATGGCTGTGCTGCCCAAATTAAAATTAATAAGTTTAGATAAATTAAACATGTATAAAATGGTATTTTGGAAAATTTTTATACGGTCGTGGAAAAATATAGTATGTAACACATGCATAAAGTGTCTTTTTTACTCATGGGATTGCCGCACTCCCCTAACGGCGCGTGCTGTCAAACTTCGTTAAAAAAAGTATCACTTTATACACTTTTTACATAAATTACTATTTAAAGTGTTCGCCTAATGATAACAAGTGTTGAGCAAACATTGTATTTTAGGAAGTGATCTAAAATTTCCATCGATTTTTCTTGTAAAATACCTTAACTAGATAGAGTTTAAAAAGCCTTTTATTAATCAATTAACAACTCGTAATTCATATCTCCAATCTTAACATCGGTTTGCAACACTCTAAGTCTCCAATAAGCTCTGTAGTTTTTAATACAAAAGAAGATATTTTTTCCTGTCAACAACATTACAGTTTCAATAAAAACCTAAACTTTTAGTTTAAAATCACGGTTATTTTTGTAAAGCAAAAAAAATTAAAATTCGTGTAAACTTACCATAAACTATAATTTGCGAAGTAGGCGCAGTCCTCTTGGCAGCAATATTTTCTGCTACACAGGTATAATTTCCCGTGTCCTGAGTCCGGGCCTGGCCTATCAACAAATGGCCCTCTGTGGTGACCAGCACGGAACTGTCAGATTGTAGTACTTGCCCTCCTCGAAGCCAATAGACTCTGGGAGGTGGCATACCCTGGGGAGGCATACATTTCAGTTCGGTGTGTTGGCCTATTTCAACTTTAACGACGGGTTCGGGGTTCACTTCAAACTGTTTCTTCAGATCTAAAAAATAACACAAATATAATATGGTATTTAATAAGATAATAATAAAAAAGATAAAGTCCCAAACCAATCCGCCATTTTCTCGTCACTGACGGTTTAATACATATTTATCTTTTAGTTGGGAATCCTTGGACCATTTTTAACACGCTTTTATTAGCTTGGGTTGTATGTATGTATCTATGTATGTATGTAACGGAATCTTTAAGCTTAATTTTCACCAACTTCCAGCGATTCATTTTTTTGAAACTTTGCACACGTATCAAGGACCCCTGACAATGCAATAATCTGCAAACAGTATCCTGTTATCCTGATTAGGATCGCCAGGATAAATAAATTTCTTTATAGATTTTATGTAGGAGAGTAACAGAGAAAGAGCTAGTGCGCGATCTGCGCATGCGTGCAGTTTCGGACGTACTCTCAGCATAAGGCTGACAGAAACTTGTTCGGAGTAGTTGCGTTCTGAAACCCCATGCATCAGTGAAGCTTTAAATGAAATGATTAGATTACGAAATAGTTCGTGAAACATTTCAATATTACATGTCTGCAGAAAACTAATTGATATATCGAACTAAAATATGAAAAATAAATAATAGTTTAAAAAACTAAAAAACACGCTTTTATATGCAACCGAACTAAAAATTAGAAAATAATTTTTCATTACAAAGAGTTTGTATTACAGTAATAAAAGGTCAAATAATGAATCATAATTATATACCTCAAAATAGAATTATAATAAAATTTAAGATAATAACAGAATAATTCACTTCATAATCAACAGAAAAAAAATCAGCTGGTTAGTAGTTATTTTTTACGACATCGTTAATTATACATGTTGGTGGTAGGGGAATCTTTGATGAAACCTTACATTTTGTAGCACAAATATTTTTTCGGTTCAATTAGATAATTATCTTTAAAATTAAAAGAGAAAATCCCTGTTAGTTATACATTTTTGATATTCGTCAAATCAACACATTTAATTCCTGCCACCCCTGTATGCTACCACCATCGAAAATTGTTAGAAAAAAGTTGTCAAACTGAAACCACACATGAAAAATTAGCTTGTAGTAATAAACGGTAAAAATTATTTATAACTATTTACTTTACTGACCAATTATATGTATTTTTGTTTTGTTTTGAAGCATAGGATTATTTCCTTACGCGCCAACACTGTATGGTCCATTGTCATTATATCATTATGCCGTTTTAAAAATAGGTGTCCTTGTTTTAATTAATATTTCTTTTCAGGTGTCAACTCTTAAACGGATTAAATCTTCTTATAATAAACATATCAAAACAACTTTCCAAATTAAGAAAGACAGCAATTTTTTACGCTCATCAAAAACTAGGTGCTGTAATAATACTAATAAGACTTATTATAACTTATTAATTTTAACGTATTAATTAAAATGTAACTTAATGAGACATTAACATTTTAAATTAGAGATTGCTACCTTTTTGGGTTTTTATTCATATTTAATTTATCTGTCTAATTAACAAAATAAATTCAATTTAACCAAAGTTAAGCGATTCAACAAGTGGCCCAAATGAAATTGGACCCGTTTCGTCCGTTGTTTCTTGCAGGTCTTATTATTTAATTAAGTTTTGGGCGTAGCTTTTTTGGGTCAACAAATGTTAAGATAGAAGGCAGGAAGAGAGAATAACAAGTAAAATTAGAAGTGGAAATGCCGAAGAATTGATGTGTTAAAGAAAATAAGGAAGCAAATAAGGGAATTCAAGAGCCGGTGTACACCAAAATTAGGTTTTTAAGAGCCGGTTTTGTAGCAGTACTTGAAAAAAAATTTACGTAATTATTTTATTTGAAAAGCTTGTGAAACTATCAATTTGCCAAATTTTCATCATATATGCGTCGTGTCAGTTGGAAATTACAATTTTTTTTTTTTTGGGAAATCCACGAAGGCTGAAAGCCTAAATACTAACGTACAGTGGGTGTCTTAAGCAGGGTAAGAGGAAGTTTGTTAACACGGGACTTAAAAACTTGAAGACCTCCGCTGGCAGCAGGTTCCATAGTCTAGAAACTCTAGGGATAAAAGAACGAACGAAATGGGAAGTTCGGGGCCTGTCCAATTGAACCGTATAGGGATGCATACGCGCGGCACCACAAGTTTCTCTGTTGGGAGCTGCAAGAGGAGGGACTATACTGGATAATTCGTCGGAGCAGAAGCCGTTAAAAGTATCTATAGAAGAGCGATAGATTTCCCACAGCTCGACGATGGGCAAGAGAAGGAAGTCTTTGAGTAAGTAAAGGATCATTAATAAGACGAACAGCTCTTCTTTAAATGGCATCAAGAATGCTGAGGGTTGTAGGGGATGCCATTCCCCAGACATGAGAACAATATTCCAAAGAGGGTCGAATTTGGGACACATACAAAGTGTATAAATTGGAAGGAGAAAAATACTTTTTGGCTCGGAAAAGAAATACAAGCTTTTTTGAAACCGCGGTGGCTATAGATACAATGTGTTTATGTCAGTTAAGGTTATTCTCAAATGTGACGCCCACAAGGTTAAATGTGTCCCCGCTCTGCAAAACCTGGTCACTCATAAGCAAAGGATGAGTGTTTGATGATTTTTTCGCGACAAGGAACATGATTGTGTTTTGGATGCATTAAATTGAACGAGATTTTTGGCGCCCCAATCCAAGATCAAATTAAGATCCTGTGAAAGAGATATCTGCATCGCCCTGCGTTTGTTTTCCAAGTCGGGTTGAGAGATTGGTTTGGGATTCTGAAAAGTGGAGTGAAGGGTACTATCGTCAGCATAACAGAACTATGAATGTGATTGGTTGTGGAAGAAAGAAGGTCGTTGATGTGGAGAAGAAACAAAGTTGGTGCTAGTACTGAACCCTGAGGCACTCCAGCGTTAATTTCGTGAAAGCTTGAAGAGTGGCCATCAACAATGACTGATATACGTCGATTAGAAAGATAACTGGAGATCCAAGAGCAGAGTTTAGTTGGAATACCGTAGGAGGGAAGTTTATTAAGAAGTGCGTCATGCCAGACTTGGTCGAAAGCTTTAGATATATTAAGAGCAACGATCTGGGACTCACCTAGAAACTCAAAAGACTTGTTCCAGTTGTGTGAAACGAAGGAAAGAAGATCTGCTGTAGATCTCTTGTGACGAAATCCGTATTGCCTGTCATGTAAAATTTAATGTTTTTCTAAATACCTAAGAATTTGCGAGTTTATGAATTTCTCCATTATTTTACAAAGCATTAAGAGGAGTGAAAGGGGTCTATAGTTGGATGGAAGAGATTTAGATCCTTTCTTGGGAATAGGCTGGACACGTGCAGCTCTCCAGCTGTCTGGAAAAATACCCGTGTCATAAGAAATTCGAAAGAGCCTGGTTAAAATAGGTGCAAGTTCAGGAGCACATTTTTTTAAAACGATTGCTGGTATTCCATCTAGCCCAACAATGGGCAGTTTTTACCAATGCGTGGAAAGAAAACAGTCTAAATCGAGATCGACAAGTCATTATGAGTTCCCTGTCTAATCTCTACTGCTAAAATTTAGTTGATACCATCAAGGTATCACGACGTATATTCAGTGACCGTCACTGTGGTAAACCAAATGAAAAGCTTTTTTTGTGTTTCTCAAAACACTGATAAAATTTACATAAATCATATCGTATACGCAAACTAACGAACCTAATAAAAAAACTACCTTTTGATTTTTGAGTTTAGTATGGAGAAGTAACAAACAAATGAATATAACGAGGAACCACCTTTGAGAAACACCCGGTAAATAATTACTTTTTTTCTGCCTGCCCCCCTAAACAAAACCCTGGCTACGCCCATGATGGCGGTAACTGTATAAAGTCGCCAAATATGCAGTTACTTTGAAAAATAAAAAATTAAAAACCTTTTGGAATTTTTAATTTTGAGAGTTTATGGTTTATAGATAATCCCCTTCTAATTTATCCACTTTGTATGTATCCCAAATCCGATGCCCTCTGAAATATTGTTCTTACATCTAGGGAATGGCGTTCCCCACAATACTGAGCATTCTTGATTCCATTCAAAGAAGAGTTGTTCACCTTATTAACGCTTATTTGCTTACAGAAAGGCTTCCTTCTCTTTCCCGTCATCGGACTATCGCTTTCTTATAGGTACTTCCACAGCTTTTACTCGGAGGAATTTTCCAGTAGCGCCATCTGCGTAGAGAAACTCATGATGCCGCGCGTATGCATTCCTATACGGTTCAACTGGACAGGTCCCGAACTTCTCACTTTCTTTGTTTTTTTATCCCTAGAGTTTCAGAATTGTTGCCCACGGATGTTTTTCCATCCCCTTCAAATCTTCAAGTATTTAAGTCCGGTGTTAACAACTCTTACCCTGCTAAAGACACCCATGGTACGTTAGTATTTAGGCTTTTAGCTTTCGTGAAAAAAAAATAATAAAATAAATAATTTATTGAAAAATAATTCGATGTTTGGGATTTAATAATGACGATGTTCCCAACTTCCCGAAATAAAAGTCACTAAATACTACAGCTCGTTTTAAAAACCAGTAGTCAGTGTCTATATAAGGTCACGACATTCGGCCATATTGCTTTGACGTGTTATGACGTCACATCTCCCATTTTTCGGCCATGTTGTTCAGTGCCGGAGATATACAATTTATTGTATTAGTAGAACAACCGTTTATACAAATGTTTTTAATTATTATTAAGTTGTAAATTCTTTTACTTTAAATATAAAAACATTTGGAATTACATCTTTCAACAAATATCACTTCCAAAACAATGCAAAATGAAATGCGCAAGTTCTAGACGCCACTGGATTGATCATCAGCTTTGATTTTACCCAGTCTTGCCAACTTTTCTCCGTGGAGTGCCCTTCCGTGCGTCCCCGACCTCGAACCGCCTAAAAGTTGAGGATATGTCGCAACCTTATAAATATAAAGTAACCTTGTTCTAGATTAAAGTAATTTGAAATTTGGTTTAAAAAGTCTAATTTTAAACGTATCGTTTAGTTTTACTACATCAAAATTCTATTTCTAGATAGATATGTGTTCTGGGATTTAAATTTTCTTTATTAAACGACCTCACTTTTAATAATGAATTTTTGATTAAAAAATTTCGTAAGTAATTTTCATTTAAGTTCGAGTGGAATCAGGCGAGGAGAAATTCATGAATAAAAAAATATGATCCCTAAAAAGTTTTATATAAGAACATTTCGTTATTAATTTAAAAGTTTTGATGAGGACTCCCTCATTAAAGTGTCTCTGCAAATGGTAAAAAGCTTTTTAGCCGATTTTATTACCGGCTGCAATGAATAATTCATCGAGAAATTAAGCGCTTAAAGTTTGCGAAGAACTCGGTTAATGAAATAATAAAGTAGTTTTCAAGCGACAAGAACGGAAATAGAAGGATTAGTGATGATCAAGAGTTGAACGGCTTTAGTACTTTGGTTTAAATGAAATATTAACGAAATTGTAGTTCACAAAGTGGATACACAATGTATACAGGGTGTCGGGGAAAATGTGGGAAATCTCTCGCACACGTATGGAACAGATGAAAATAACACGACAATTTCCTATAAAAATTTTTCCGTTTAAGCCCCCCTTCGGAGATATGATCCCCTAAAATGGGCAGCTAGAAATTGATTTTTCGTGAATAACTTTTAAAGCGCTTTGTATAATTTGATAATATTTTAGTACGATGCATACTAGTAAAGACCTCTTAAAATAGTGCCCTTGAAACTTATGTCGCTTCTTTAGTTTGCTAGGGACGGACTAGTTTTCTCGCACAATATTGATAATATTTTACGCCCTGTATGGTGAAGACACAAAAAATATGTTTTTGGGTAGTTTAAACCTTTTGCTACAAAAAGGTACTCTTGTTTGACATCGATAAAATGAGCCGTTTTCGAGTAAAAAATTATTTTAACAATAAGAGTTTATTTTTTTTTAATAATACAATATTTTATTTTCGATGTAATTTGTAATTTTGATTCAGTATTGAAGTCCTCTCGTAGGCAGGTCAGGAATTTGTTGCACTCTTATTGTTAAAATAATTTTTTACTCGAAAACGGCTCATTTTATCGATGTCAAACAAGAGTACCTTTCTTTTAGCAAAAGCTTTAAACTACCCAAAAACATATTTTTGTGTCTTCACCATACAGGGCGTAAAAATATTATCAATAATGTGCAAAAACTAGTCCGTCCCTGGCAAACTAAAGAAGCGACATAAGTTTCAAGGGCACTATTTTAAGAGGTCTTTACTTAGTATGCATCGTACTAAAATATTATCAAATTATACAGAGCGCTTTAAAAGTGATTCACGAAAAATCGATTTCTAGCTGCCCCCTTTAGGGGATCATATCTCCGCAGGGGGGCTTAAACGGAAAAATTTTATAGGAACTTGTCGTGTTATTTTCATCTGTTCCATACGTGTGCGAGAGATTTCCCACATTTTCCCGGGCACCCTGTATATATATTAAAACCGTTACCATCAAATTTTGAAATAAATAATAATATTAAATTTTTTGAAACTACCAAATCTTGTAGGAACCATTTTGACTCCACAATGTCTTTTAAAAATCACGTTAATTATGTCTGCGCAAAATTAAATTCGGCGTTTTATGCAATCCTTAACTTAAAAAATACACTGGACGAATCGGGATTGCTCTCTGTGTACTATTCACTGGCTTACAGCCATCTTTCAAATAATATTGTGTCCTGGGGAGGTAGTAATGCATCTGAGAGAGTCTTTGTGGCGCAAAAATGACTACTGAGGTTAATTTTTGATCTTAAACCGCGTGACGGCTGCAAACCTTTATTTATTCAGAAAAGAATCCACATTTTGCCATGTGTGTTTATTTTTAAGTGCGTAACTTATGTAAATTCTAATATGGGACTATTTAGGAGACTCGTAGAGTTAAATCATTACAGCACTAGAAACAGGACTATTATAGATGTTCCTTTACACAGGGACCTCCTTTTTCGAAAACTCTCCTTTTACGGTTGTCTTACCCCCTACAACAAGCTTTCAAGAGATTTTAGAAATATGCATGGGGATAAATTCAAGGATGCCGTTAGGCAATTTCTTATTGACAACAGTGCCGTATTATCCATTAGGCTGACTAGGCTACAGCCTAGGGCGCCATGAGAAAAATAGGCGCCAGACAGGGGAGTAATAGGCGCTAGACAGAGGAGTTCCTCTGTGAATAAGGTGCTTTGAAATAAATGAAATAGGCGGGAAGAGGAGGGAATGACTTTTTCTTGGTTTTCGGTTATCAAATTTCATTTCGGGTAGTAAAGTTAGGCGCCTGAAAAGAAAATAATAGGCGCAACGGAGGTAAGGACCTTTTATTTTTTTTTGCTCTTCAAAATTTTTTGTCACGCAAAATAGGCGCTCCGGGACTCGTAGCCTAGGGCGCCTCATAGGGTTAATACGGCCCTGATTGACAAGGCATTTTACTCGGTTGCAGAGTATATGCGACATTAGACTTTGTTACTGTGCTTGCGTTTTGATTTGACAATTTTAATATTCTTTTATATATATATATATATATATATATATATATATATATATATATATATATATATATATATATATATATATATATATATATACAAAAATTTTAACTTTATTTATAGTAATTATTTATAGCTAAGGTTTCTGTTCATTTGTATTCTTTTTTGTGTGTTTTTACAATTACATTTTATATATTTATGTGTCTATGTATATTGTGTATATCTATATATAGCAGTGAACAAAGTCGTATTGCAAAGATCTATCAAATAAATCTATCTTACCCCGCTTTCCCACGGGGCAAGTCTTGCGCAACTTTTATTGCACGCATGCGTATATTGTATTAATTTTGTCAGCTTTTTTTTATCTTTGGACAAACCACGCAGGCTAAAAGCCTAAATACTAACGTACCGTGGGTGTCTTAAGCAGGGTAAGAGGGAATTTGTTGACACGGGACTTAAATACTTGAAGATTTGGGAGGGAAGGAAAGACCTACGCGGGCAACAGGTTCCACAATCTAGAAACTCTAGGGATAAAAGAACGAACAAAGTGGGAAGTTCGGGGTCTGTCCAGTTGGACCGTATAGCGATGCATACGCGCGGAACCACGAGTTTCTCTGTTTGGGAACCGTGAGTGGAGGAACTATACTGGACAATTCTTCAGAGCAGAAGCCATGGAAGGACCTATAAAGAAGCGATAATCCCCCACAGCCCGACGATGGGCAAGAGATGGAAGCCTTTCTGTAAGTGAAGGATCATTAATGAGACGAATAGCTCTTCTTTGAATAGAATCAAGAATGCTTAGGGTTGTGGGGAGACGCCATTCCCCAGATATGAGAACAATATTTCAAGGGAGGTCGGATTTGGGACACATATAAAGTGTATAAATTAGAAGCGGAAAAATACTTTTGGCTCGAAAGAGAAATCCAAGCTTTTTGAAGCTGCCGTGGCTATAGATACAATGTGTTTACTGCCAGTTAAGGTTACTTTCAAATGTGACGCCCACAAGATTGAAGGTATCTTTACTCTGTAAAACTTGGCCGCTCATAAGCAGAGGATGAGTATTTGATGACTCTTTTCGAGACAAGGAACATGATTGTGTTTTGGATGCATTAAAATGGACGAGATTTTTGGCGACCCAATCCAATATTAAATTAAGATCCTGCGAAAGAGATATCTGCATCGCTCTGCGTTTGTTTTCCAAGTCAGGTTTAGTGATGGGTTTAGGAATCTGAAAACTGGAGTTAAGGGTACTATCGTCGGCGAAACTATGAATGGAATTAGTTGTGGACGAGAGAAGGTCGTTGATGTGAAGAAGAAAGAATGTTGGTGCCAGCTGGTGAAATTTTGCATTTATTGCATGTCATTAAATTACGACCGGTCCTAATTTTCTTGCATTGCAACTGAAATTTTTGATGGATTTTCCGTTACCAACCAAAGAAAAAGTTACTTAATTATTAATTTTGTTATTAAAAGGTGATGTTTTGTGTCAGTTTTTGAGTTTTTTTATTTATTATAAGAAAATGAGCTGAATCTATTAGACAAGCAATAACTTCTAAAGATTTAGACATATCAAAATGAGGTATAAGTAAATGGTATAGAAAGAGAAGACTTTTCGCATATTTCTTACTTGTTGGTTATTTCCGGTTAAACCGGAAATTACTTCAATTTTAAATGTTTAAATGAAACACCCTGTATATTTTAACATTTTGGATTCTTGGGACAATCTTAAATAGTAATCTGACATTTTCAAAAGTGTACGCTAACTTGATTTTTTTTTATTTTATTTGTAGTTTTGCATCTAGGTGGCTATGATCCTTTATTTATAACTTTATTTTTAATTGAATCGCAAATAAATTGATATAGTTAGATTCGTCAAAAAATTCTTTATTTTAAAAGAACTTGTCTTAAAAGGGTTGCCATTTAAAAAATAATATTTATACACGAAAATGTTAATGTACCAATTTGTTTTATTCCCATCTTTCATATTAGTCACTAAAATTATGCGATTGTATTTTTCTAACATCACCTAGGATCACTTGATTACTTTACACCTAATCATGGCCACCTAGATGCAGTATTAAAAATGGGTCTAAAAAAATCAAGTGGACTTGAAAACTTTTTCAAATGTCAAAATATATATATATGTTCCACTTAAAAATTTAAAATTAAGGCCATTTCCGATTAAACCGAAAGTAACTGGAAAGTGAAAAATATGCGTAAGCTTTTACTATTTACCTATACCAATTCTCATTTTGGTATGTCCAATTCTCTAGTAAAAACATTTTTCAACATTCCTGGAAGGAGTAATGGACCCTTTCCCCTTATCTACGCCAGTGTCTTGCAAGGCCCCTTTAAGTGCGAGCCCCTTTTAAGCACTTCGCCCACGCCTACTTACGCCACTGGGCTTCTCATTGTGAGTTCTAAAGCTATTAAAAAGAATGATTTGACTTTGAAAACAGCCTTTATATTAGAGACATTTTGCACCCCTTATTTTGCAATTTCGTTGTGGTTAACGTTATTCTGAGACTGCGCAGTAACGCAAACATGATCCGTTATCGTTATTAACCATACCGGACTCCTTTAATTACGGATGAATACCGAAGAGCTTATCGTTATCGTTATCGTTATTGTTAAACTGCGTGGTTGCCGGATTGTAGAAATTTTATTATCATTTATTTAAAAGGTTAAAATTTTATTGCCGTATTAATTAAAATATCATTTATACAAAGGCTCTAATTAGCGAAAAATCTATAGCAGTAATAAAAATCAAATGGTGTTAAGAAATTCAAACGGACTTGCACTTTTACGGATATTCTAAATCAGTAATTAATTTAGATGTTACAATCTCGCACACTTGCTTTTTATTCTACTACCAAACTTAACCTTACTTTTTATGTTTTGCTTATACTGTATTGTTTGCATCTACTTTAAAAACTGAAATCAACAGAAGTTTTTGCATATATTTAAATATCAATTTATATTTTAAGAAGAAAAATTTCTTAAAAGAGGCTGCAAAATCTCTGTCTTAAACTGCTGCCGTAATCGTTATGTTTAATAACGATAACCATAAGAAGGCCAAAAACATCTGTTATTTTAAGAGGTGCAAAATGTCTTTATTATTTCTACTAAAATCTTTAGTATTTTAAAATTCTTAAAGAACAAAAAAATTAGCAATGTCCTTAAACGTCATTCTATTGAGACCTTTTTTCCTTAAAATTTCTGTTGAGCAAACATGCCAAGACAACATGATGACAATTGTGTTTGTGTAGTATAAGTTTCGTAAAAATGTTTTTGCCGCGACAAAAAAGGCACTTTAAATTCAGAACAAATAAAATGGCAAAACGACGAAGATAAGATGATGTATGTTTTCAAAAAATTGGGTCTAATACGTGCACAAATCCAAAGTAAACTTTTAAGCAAAATCTTTTAGTAATTTGATACCTTTCTGAATGTCCTGTCAAAATAAAATTAATTTTTGGAAGCAAAATGGGCCCTGCCATATACAGGGTGTCTCTAAAAGGTCTGTACAAAATGCTACCACAAATTATATGGACCAAAATACAACGATCTAACGAAAAGTTCATCGTTTGCAAGATACAGGGTGTCAAAGTTTTAGATGTCTTTTGACATTTTTTCAAAAAATTCAGTATTAAAATGTTTTTTTCGTAAAACTAACCTGCAGCTCTTTCCTTAGGTTCAAAGTCTAACTTTTTTGCCTTGGTATATTATAATTTTAGTCTAGAATTTTAATTCTTTTATCATATGATATCAGAATCGGTTGCTCGTAGCGATATTTATTAGGTACTTCTTTTTTGTGCAAAAATATTTAAAAGAAAGTGTAATTATTACATTACATTACATTATGACACTTTGAACAAAAGCAAGTTTGTACAGACCTTTTAGAGACACACTGTAAAACACAAAAACACAGAGAAAAAATTCTTTTATCTGTGAATAATAGAGCTAATGTATTATACAAAACAAAATGGAAATTACACCACAAAAAGAAATGTAAAAGAGGGATCAAAATTTTGGATTTGACTATGTTATTATCATTAATATAAGGGTGTTAAGAAAGGTGCTAATTTTTAAAGATGCATGTAAATCATTAGGTGATTTAAGCAATAAATTTTAATTTTTAATTTCAGAGGTCTTCGAACAGAATTTGAACTTAATATTTTAAAAATTAATGTAATACGTCCCTGCTTTTTCTCGAAACCAAAGATATTGGTATTCTATATATCTTAGTTTTCATTCGTCCGACGTATATTTTTTGTATAAAAAAATATAGCAAATTTCTACATGACATTATGGATATACTTATCGTGTTAAATAATAGAAGCTGACCTTTTGGTGTTTTAAAAACTCTGTTAGAAAAGTGTTTTGCAAAAGGATGTTTAAAATACGAAAATGTATTCTTTATTAACTATCACGTTATAGCCATGTGACCAAACAGAAAAAATATTTTTACACGGAAACCATGCATCGGGCGAAACAACATCAAAAGATCAAATTTACTTAAAAGTTAATGAAACTTATTTTTTTTATCTTTGGACAATCCACGAAGGCTGAAAGCCTAAATACTAACGTACCGTGGGTGTCTTAAGCAGGGTAAGAGGAATTTTGTTAACACGGGACTTAAAAACTTGAAGATTTGGGGAGGAAAAAAGACCTCCGCTGGCAGCAGGCTTCATAGTCTAGAAACTCTAGGGATAAAAGAACGAACGAAATGGGAAGTTCGGGGCCTGTTTCCAATTGAACTGTATAGGGATGCATACGTGCGGCACCACGAGTTTTTCTGTTGGGAGCTGCAAGAAATTCGTCGGAGCAAAATATGGAAAATTGTTGCGAGAAAATGCGGTAACATGCTATATTTTTCTTTCTTGGTAATAATATTTATTTCAAATTAGGGCTATGTACTAAACTTCATTAAAATAAATATTACAGATATTATCAAAAAATACATTTTTAAAACTTTACCACCCTGTATCGTAAAAGCCAAGATCATTAAGGATATAGATTTATTTACTCATGTCCTTTTAAGATCACTTCGGAATTTGCACCCTTAGGGATTATTTGGAACACCCTGTATATTTTTAAAAAATGTAGAATTATTTTCTAGGGCCTATATATTATACATATTAATTTATATACTTGCTAGTAAGGTTAGTGTACCTTAATATAATTTTGAGGTCGACATCCTTCGAAAGAAAAATATTTCCAAATTCAATACAGTTTTTTAAATGCAAAAAAATATATAACATAAAAAGAAAAATATTCTGATCAAAACGAACAGCTCCCATTGTTACAGGCTTCCCGTTTCTCGCCTTCAAGTGAAGCCATTCCATCCATTTATCATTTTTAGCAAGCCTTCGAGCGACAATTTTGCTTGACAACTTATTTGTTGCAGGTTTTTTTCTTTCTGCTGAAAATACACATATCAAAAGGATTTGCAGGAGGAGCGTGAACAAACGGTTGTAACTGGAAATTGTGCGACGCTTCTGTTATTCTTGTCATGATATGCTCTTTTCCTGCTGCTCTATTGTCGATTTCTGTCTCAGTTTCTTTTTTTAAATAAATTGAAAGAGAAGTGACATGTTGTATAGTAAAAAGAGTGCGAGAGTCTAGTTCACTAAGGAACAATAAATTTTATTCTTTGTTATGAAAAGCTTTAAAATGTGGCAATGCATACCTTACACATATTTCAATAACAATAAAATGGACTAAAAAGCGTTTTTACCATTTACAAAGACACTTTAATAAGGAAGTCCTCATCATCTTATATAAAACTTTTTAGTGATTGTATGGTTTTGTCTTATATTGACGTGTTTATTTTGTTCAAAGTGATATACAGCTACTTTAACTCCTTAAAAATGATTGTTTCAAAAGTGAATGGCGTCGTGTTTAAAAAAATAAATGTTGACCCTGGAGCTGAATTATTAAATTATATAAATAATGCCTTTGATATCCAAATCATTTTGTTTTTCTACGACTGCTTAAAAATGTAAACATTATTAATGTGATTTTAAACAGGTAATATCGCTTATTACCTATTGTCATCACGCTCATTACCCACGGCCATCATAATAGCTATTTATGTATCATGGGCGTTACTAGGACTATAATGCCCTGAAGGTCAAAATAGCCCGAGGGTCTCTGGCCCGAGGGCTAGATTTCGACCTGATGGGCATTATAGTCCAGTAAAGCCCGTGGTGCATAGAATGCTTTATGTTTTACCCAAAAGAGTTTTTCAATGACTAATTACATTATTTATTCGCAATATAAAAATAAGTTGCACCTGTACCTGTATACGTAAGTAGATAATGACTGGTGTTAAGTTTGACTTTGATGTTTCAATCAGTTAAAATATAAGAGAAAAGGCCACAAAAGCGACCGAAAATCTTTTGCCAGTTAAATCAAGGCAACAGTATGATCGGGGGTATGGCATATTTGGTATTTGGAAAGATGCGAACGCAATTCTTCAAATAACCGAAACCGTTTTAATGGTATATTTTCAGGAACTGGTACGTTATTGATTTTATTTTAATACATATGTTTGTATAAACTTGATCTTTATTTTGAGAGAAATAAAAGTGAATAGGCAACATATTAGCGCATTAGGGCATTATAAGCGGGCATTATCATAATGCCCGCTTATAATGCCCTAGGTGTGATAGCAGGTATTATTGCTACCATAACATTTTCCGTTTCTAAGGTATTACAGATCAATAATAGATGGGTAAAACATACAAGTTTTTTGGTATTTTATGTTTTAAGGAGGATAAGCAAAAATTTTTTAAAAACTTTGGGGGCAAAATACCCCAAAAAGGCCTTTCAATACCTGCATAATCTCAAAAATAATAAAGAACTTTTATCCATTGTGGCCATTCCAAAACGGATGCATTTTTAATCTGGCGTTTCTGCAAAATTGTCGTATATTTAAAGTAATTCCACACAAAAGCATACTAATATTACCCTCGGGAATGAAGCAGTAATATGAAGTTATAAATCTTCATCTCGCTGCAATATGGAAATTTAAACTAGTACAGGGAATTATTTAAGCCGAAGCCTACATGCATAAATGTACTTTTGACTGCAGAAATGGAGACACTGGAGAAAACCTCTGGGATTAGTCCGTTGGAAATATATTGCCAAGGATTCCGTGTTTCGATTCGGAGCTATGTAAAATTAAAATGTTTTATGCAAGTCGTTTACTTTTAGATAACCCTATTTGGGTTTTATAAACAACTCATGTAATTTAGATTGTTTTTTTTTTTTTGTTTGTTTTCGTTTGACCCCGCAGATTAAAAAAATGGGTTTAAAACAGTTTTGAATTTGCTAAAGAAAAGTGACCAAATGAAATTGATGGAAATTGATGCACAAATAACGTATGTCCTAAAAGTTTCGGCACAAAACTCATTGTCTTTAATTTTAACAAAAACAAAATAATATCAAGTTGCCTTTGAATACAAAAGTTTATTTACTTTATTTACTGTCAGTTGAGATTTATTTATTTTAAAGTTTTCGCTTTAAGATGTCGTATAAATTAGAAATAAGAAAAAGTATCTACAAGTTAGTTGGGCGGATACCCAAAGCTGAAATCTGTCGAATATTCCAGAATGAAAACATTTCACGCAGAACCATTTATAGAACAATAGCGGAGTGCGAGCAGGGAATACCATGTCTGAATCTCCCAAAAGTGGAAGACCACGTGCATTTACAGCACAGAGGTCAGAGAGATTGGTGAGAAGAGCAAAAAACCAGATTGGAATGTCAACGAGGAGACTGGCTAGGCAATACAAATCTTCTAAGAGTACGATATCATTGGAATTGAGGAGGAATGGTCTTAAATATCAAAAGAGACGTAAGTGCCCCAAATACTCTCAAGCGCAGCTTCTTCGTATACCAAGATGTTGTCGTCAACTGAGGCGGGTACATTTTGCCAATGAAAAAATCATTATTTTAGATGACGAACAGTATTTCACTTTGAGTAATTCTGAAATGAAGGGAAACAATGGATTTTATACGGACAACGTAGAGGAATGCCCTGACAATGTTAGATACAAACATAAAGCGAAATTTGCAGATAAAATCCTTGTCTGGTGCGCAATTTCTAACAGGGGTGTATCCCGACCTTTTGTGGGAAGAGTGAGGGGTGAAGCTTTGAATAGTCAGAGCTATATTGATAACTGCCTTTCCAAATTGCTTCAGTTTGTCCGCGAACATCATGCTAATGACGATATCATGTTTTGGCCAGACCTAGCATCATGCCATTACTCAAGAGATACCCAAAACTGGCTTCGACAACACCACATACCTTTTGTTCCCAAAAACGATAATCCTCCAAACTTGCCGCAGGCTCGCCCAATAGAGGATTTTTGGGCTGTACTGTCTAGAAAGGTTTATCATGGAGGCTGGGAAGCACAAGATGAGGAACAATTAAGACGGCGAATTTACGAGAAATTAAGAGAAATTGAACTGAATTCCGTCCAGGACCTCATGAGAGACATTCGAAGAAATTTGCGTCTGGTAGAGCAGAATGGGCCACTCCACATTATTCGATAGTATAGTTTAGTTATGTATTGAGTTGTAATTTATGATAACTAGTTAGTGTTTAAATAATATCTTCATTAAAAAAAAACCGATAAATATTGTGTGCCAAAACTTTTAGGACATACGTTATTTCACTGTGTTTTCCAGTATACTAAATGGATATTCACCCAGATATTTAGAATGCATTCGCTTACACGAATCTGAATAAGTAAACGGTGGAAGATTTATAGCGTTTTAGGTATTTTGCGAAAAGGAAGTAGAAACAGCGAGAACTAATACTTCAATTTCCAGCAAGAGTACACAAACTTATATATCATGTTGAAAATGCAAATTTAAATCTTGTGGATATGTTTATTTTACCAAAATATTAGAAGACTGGTTGTGTTTTATGAGAAATTTATTTACTATAATTTAAGATAAATTTTATGTACAGACTCAAAAATATCTAAATATTTTTTATAATAGAAATAGTTGGTTGTCTTTACGAACACATGTATTGTATGAGAAAATGTTGATTGTTTTAAAAACTGATATACTTTATTCGTATGGGAATCTTTTTTGAAGATATTAGCTACTGAAGAGTTTTAAAAAATCAAGTTTTGTAGAAATAATTTATGAACCACTAGATATACATACAATGAAAAAATACAAAATTTTCCTTTGATTGGTAATATTTGGTTTATTGTCCTCTTTTAACACCTATCCTGGGACACACGGATCTCATCAATTAACTAGGTTTTTGTAATTGTATTTGTTGTGTTAAATTTTAACTGATTATTACCACTTTTTGTTACAGTTTAATAATAATCTCACACCCTCCTAACTTCTGAATTGTTTGGTATTTTTTCATGAAAATTTAAGGACTTTGGTAAGAAAACATAAACCAAATTTAGACAAGAAATGACAAATATAAATGTCAAACTGGTTTGTGTTAAATAATTATTCTTTTAAATTAATATTTGTAACTTTGACACGAGCTTTAAAATTTTACTATAAAATAAATATTTTCCATTTTACCAATTATAGTTGCAAATATATGTAATTTTAGAGCTTATCATTGTTTATTCTTTTATATTATATGTATCTTATATTACTACAGTTGGTAAAAATAGTTTATTTTAATTTTTTAGACCCATACCTTGTTTTCGTTTGCTCTTTACTTATGTCTAGTACTTCAGTCTTATGATATTATTTTACTAACTGTAGTTGTATAAAATTGTCATTTAGGGTCTTAAAACCTTACATTACTTTATATTGTGTTATGTCTGAAATACTACAACGGGTACAAAATAACATTTTCTTTAATTATATATGTGAATGACAGACATTACGTTAAAACAAATTCAATGATTATGTCAAAAAATGTCCACTATAATTCGCTCCATGGTACCCTAGGCAGGAGAAATAAATTTCCGATAAATTCTTGTGTTGTCAAGGTAATGCAACCAAAACTACACATTTGATTGGTCAAAAAACAGTGATGTGGAATTTTTATGAAAAAAATACCAAACAATTCAAAAGTTAGGAAGGGGGTCCTGATTTTAGACCAGCACTGTATAGACAAATGCAATAACCATTATATTTTGTTAAATAATAAACTGCAACTTTTTCTAATAAAATTCCTCATTAAAATAGTTATTTATTAGATAAGTGACTTATATGTAATAACTCACGTGTCTAATACAAAATTTTATCCAACACTTTCGTATAAATCGTTTTTAATATCGAAAATAATTTGAAAACGTCATCCATTATTTGTTACTTGTCATTGTCAACACCAGCAACAAAATTTTTTATTTTTGGAAAGCAAGCTTGTTTGGTTGTAATGCATTTTGTTGGTAACTACGGGTTTGTTTAGTAAACAACTTTGTAGACAAACATAAAAATGCTTTGCGAAATGGAAAATTGTGAAGTTCCTGCGGAAATTTAGGAAGAAGCTGCGGTAGCGACATGCAGTTTAATTCCAGAGAAGTCAAAACTAACGTACAATAAAGAATTTGAAGATTTTGAAGCATGGAGGAAAAGGCGAGGAGTTGGTACTATAAATGAAGATGTTATTATGGCTTACTTTCTGTTTTTATCGAAAAAGTTGCTCCCTCATCAATGTGGACCAAGTATTCAATGATAAAAACGACCTTAAAAGTATATAAGAACGTGGATATAGGGAGGTATGGAAAAGTTGTCGCTTATTTGAAGAGCAATTCAAGAAATTTCAAACCGAAAAAGGCAAAAATTCTGGAGAGGCAATACATCGAAAAATTTTTGGCTGAGGCACCTGACGACGAGCACTTAATGTCAAAGGTATGAATTTACTTTAGTTTCTGGTATTAAATATTTATCTGTTCGGATTTTTATAGGTTGCATTGATATTGGGAATCGCTGGTGCATGCCGTTGTGACGAACTAACTCGCTTAAGTATTGAAGATATAGTAGATAAAGGCCAGTACATATATGTTTCTATACCTGATACCAAGACGAACAAATCGAGAAGCTTTACAATTTTAAAAGAAGGATTTTGGTAAATGTGCTTGAATTATTTAGAAAATATGTGTCCCTAAGGCCAGAGAACACGCCTCACAAAAGATTTTTTGTCAACTTTCAAAAGGCAAATGCACTAGGCAATGCGTGGGAATAAATAAAATTTCGAAAATTCCGAGAGTAGTTGCTCATTATTTGCAACTACCTGATGAAATCTTATATAGTGGTCATAGCATGCGGCGTTCTTCAGCGACACTTCTAGTCAACGCTGGGGCCGATATCACCAACCTTAAACGCCATGGCGGGTGGAAGTCTTCTACCGTGGCAGAAGGATATTTAGAAGATTGCATCTCTAACAAGTTTGAGATTGCAAGACGAATACAGGGTGAAGAGCGCACCAAGGCAAGTACTAGTGCTGAAAGACTTCCTGAAGAACACTCCGCACAATGTAACGTTGTCCAAGATAAATCTAATATAACAATTACTGTTAATATAAACACGAATAAATTGTAGTATAATATATTAGTTGTTTTATGTTATTTTTTTAATTGTGAAATGTTGGAAGTAATAAAGAATTAGTATAAGTCACTAGTGAGCTAAAGTCTATAATTCACTAGTGAGCTAAAGGGTACTTTAGCTCACTAGTGACTTATAGTACACTTTATATCCTCAAAATCTGATCAATTATGTAGATATTATATGTAAGTGTTGGATAAAAATAGTAAATATTTATGAAACAGATTAAATAGTAGATGTACGAAGTTTTACGTTATTTTTAAAAGTCCACAAATAAATATCTATTGTTACTTTTCTTACTTAAAAATTTTTTGTTTATTTGCGCAATTTTTGCTTGTTTTTAGTAATGGTTACTTATTCTTAGAAACGTTATATATATGATTTTTTACACATTTTCCTAACCAAGCTTACTTGTTAAGAATATTGCGCTTCTCAAAATTTTTCACGTTTACACAATAAATTTGGGTTTTTAAATAAGTCCCGAGCAAAATTATGTTCTGCTCTTTATGACCCTCTTATTTTTACCCGAAAACGCAATGAAATCATTAAAATACCCCACAAAACATTAATTAAATTTAATACAGCCCGTTAAAATTTTAATAATGCCGAAAATAGCGTGGATCCCAACTCTTGCAGATGCTATGCATCATTGAAGAAACCATTATAAAAGTTCGGAGAGGATGGGCACTCTCTCTCTTCTCTGATGATGCCAAGGGGACTCGCAATCCCGTTCTAATAACCTATAAATTATGGAAGAGTATGCGAAACTAAAACCCTGATACAAGCACGCATGTGTTTTTGGTCGGCCTGGAAAAGCACTGCAATTTTCTTTTTAATGATTTATGAAAATAACTACATGCTGCGAGTTTGAAATTTGTGTTATTTATTTGGTGCACTACAAGCGATCTTTTTGGGTCAACACTGCCTATACATTTTTAAAACTTTTTGTTTTATATTATAATTTATAGCAGCATTTTTCAAAAATTTATCAAACTCGATGTATTTGTTGCCTTCTTAGTATGAATCGCTGGTTACTTTTGCTCCTGCACCTAACAATAAATTGCAAAAAGCTGTCATAATTAGGATTTTTCAGTTTTTTTTACTTTAGGAGAGAATTGTTGCCACAGATTTGAATTTAAGAGGTACAAATACACAACACCACATACACGTTTACTTGAATTTTTGTGGGTTGAACTCAAGTAGGTAGAGATTAGACATAGAACGTCTGCTTGTAAACCTCTTCGTGACAGGATGACGTATCAGTCTCGCGTTATCGTTGCTTTAGACTGGTCTTTTTTCAGGAATTTGCAAAATTGCCCATGAACGTTCTGAAGTGGCACAAAGGAACTATTTCTTGAACTTCAAGTAGTACGGACGTTTTCGTAGAAACCTACAAGGCTTACCTGGATATTTGACGGTGGGAGAAGCTGTAAAGGAGCTTTTATTTTTGAGGATGAAGGAAAAACTAACCCTGTCATCTAGTAGTGCCGTGGAAGTGTATTTCGAGGTCCGCACTGATTCTCAACCTTTTTCTTTATTTTCGCAAGTAGTTTATTATTTCATCTAAACAGGGTGTTCATTTAAAAACTTTCACTCAAGTTATCTTCGAAACGAGACAGATTTGAGAAAATCGCCGAAACACGTCAAGATATTTATTGAGGAGAACGTTTTTACAAAAGAATTGGACCGCGCCCCTTTAACCCCTTAACCACCAGGGCCACCACCCCAAAATTCTTAAATGAGAAGGCGGGTCGAGTGATACATCATTTTATAAGCTCCTGACGAGTACTTTATAACCCTAGAATATGAAGTCAATATCTTCACCTATTACAAAATGGCGGTACTTTAAAAATTACCTAAATACCTGATTTGGATGGTCATATTTCCGAAACTAATAAAGTTAGATGTACTTAATGTGGTATTTTCTTAAAAGCTCATTTAAAGATCTTTTTAATGGTAAAATATTATAAAGGGTTCTTAAATAAAAAAATATGTACTTTTTCTTCTACCCTGTATATTACTACCAGTATCACCATTAAAAAATACCTTTAAAAGAGCTTTAAGAAAACACCACGTCAGGCACATCTAACTTATTAGTTTCGAGAATATGGCCATCCAAATCAGGTGTTTAGGTAATTTTTAAGAGTACCTGCCTTTTGTAATAGGTAAAGATGTTGATTTCATATTCTAGGGTTATCAAGTACTCGTCAGGGCTTTAAATAATGTATCACTCGACCCGCCTTCTCATTTAAGAGTGTAGGTTATGGACCTGGTGGTTAAGGGGTTAGAGGGGCGTCGTCCAATTTTTTGTAAGAACGTTCCCCTTCAATAAATATCTTGACGTGTTTCGTCGATTTTCAAATCTGTCTCGTTTCGAAGATAACTTGAGTGGAAAGTTTTAAATGAACGCCCTGAATAAACTACTTTTTTTTTGTTAGTTTAAAGCAATAAAACGACTTAGATTCGCCATTTTGAAGCGTAGACGCCAAAAATTCGAAAAATTACTTTTGGATTCAAGTTCAATTCGAATTTATTTTATATATTTATATTTGATAAAGTAACAAAAAATCCAAAATTAAGAAACAGAACTAAACGAAAAGTTCAATTTTCAAAGCCTGATTACATGAACACGGCTGATAGATACAGGGTTAGCGAAACATAAATTCCAGACGTTGCATTTTTATTTTAAATTTTTTTACATACAGGGTGTAATTTAAATCGTGACTTAAGAAACGGGGGTATGATTCCTTAGCTTATTTTAGGAAGAAAAGTTCATATAAACATATGTCCTAAACCTCTTAACTTTTGAGATACAGAGTGTTAAAATTAAAAAAATAATAGTTTAAAAAAACTAAAAAAACACGCTTTTATATGCAACCAAACTAAAAATTAGAAAATAATTTTTCATTACAAAGAGTTTGTCACTTCAGAGTAAAAAGCGTGGGGTGCATTTTACTATTTTTTAATAATTTTCCCTCATATATATTTGCAAATAGAATAATTATAACATTTAATATATTAAGCACCCCACGCTTTTATTCTGAAGTGACAAACTCTTTGTAATGAAAAATTATTTTCTAATTTTTAGTTCGGTTGCATATAAAAGCGTGTTTTTTAGTTTTTTAAACTATTATTTATTTTCACTTTTTAGTTCGATATATCAATTAGTTTTTAAAAATAAATGCTCCAGTTTATTCACTAAAAATTCCTTCGCCATTTTGTCAAGAGACACAGAGGATCTGTAAAGGAATTTATTTATCCTGGCGGTCCTAATCAGGATAACGGGATACTGTTTTTAAATTATTGCATTGTCATCGGTCCTTGATACGTGTGCAAAGTTTCAAAGAAATTGAATCGCTGGAAGTTGGTAAAAATTAGGCTCAAAGATGCCGTTACATAGATAGATAGATAGATAGTTACAACCCAAGCTAATAAAAGCGTGTTAAAAAATATATATATATATTTTTTAAATATCCTTACTATTTTTACCCAATTTTGTTTTAATTTGGCAATATTAATAATGACATTAAGGGGGTAATTAATTACTAACCTAATTACATTTAATGAGTACAGTGGCGTCTTAAGAGGCAACTGAAGGAATATTTCCAACAAAAAAACCGTAAGCCAGTGATGTGAAAATGTGTGTAAAATTTTTGTGCTTCCTTCAGATTAAGCAAATAATAATACCGCTTTTATGTCTCTTAATTTTTTTCGTATCTTGTTTAGTTTAAGAGAAAAAAAATCACTTAATTGCATATTTTTAGACTATAAAAGAAACATTGCGGATCTCTTTCTTTTAAAAATTCGGTTATATAATTCTTAATTAGCAATTATGTAACAAAAATAATAAATACTTATTTAAATAAGGTTTATATCCAGTATAACAGTTTTAACCAAAATAAGTGTTTTCAAAATTTTTTGGTTTTTGAAAATTTTAACACCCTGTATCTCAAAAGTTAAGACATTTAGGACATATGTTCATATGAAGTTTTCTTCCTAAAATGAGCTAAGGAATCATACCCTGTATTTTTAGCCATCAATTAAATTACACCCTGTATGTCATCAAAGTATTGATCGAATCAATTAAAAATTATCTTAAGGATATAATTTAATAGCTATGTTTGTATAAACTTGATCTTTATTGTGAGAGAAATAAAATTGGATAGGCAATAAAATTTCCATATTAGCGCATTAGGGCATTATAAGCGGGCATTATCATAATGCCCGCTTATAATATCCTAGGTGTGATAGCAGGTATTATTGCTACCATAACATATTTCGTTTCTAAGGTATTACAGATTAATAATAGATGGGTAAAACATAAAGAATATAAAATAATTATTAAAAGTTTGTTAACCACCCTACACGTAAGATAAGGTCTATTTTCTAACTGTTATTTTAATCACTATCGGATTTTTGTTTTATTTTGTTCTTTCTAACGCAGTAGTTTTACTACACCCATTTATCTTTTAGATAAGAAACCAACGAAAGTTTTTCTAAGGGGTAATTAATCTTCATAAAGGTACGTATAACATTTCCGTTTAAGATATATCTGGGGATTAAATGAGTTTTGTTTACAATGTTTACTTTTAGAGAGTCATGATGTGTTACGAAAGGTTTTTAAGAAAATTATAAACAACAACAATGTATGAAATGCAATGCAATGAATATCAGGACTCCTTTTCAAGTTTTATCGGCACGCACATTTTATCAACTTAGTTTTATTATACAGGATGTCCGGGAAAATGTGGGAAATCTCTCGCACACGTATGGAACAGATGAAAATAACACGACAATTTTCTATAAAATTTTTTCCGTTTAAGCCCCCCTGCGGAGATATGATCCCCTAAAGGGGCAGCTAGAAATCGATTTTTCGTGAATAACTTTTAAAGCGCTCTGTATAATTTGATAATATTTTAGTACGATGCATACTATTAAAGACCTCTTAAAATAGTGCCCTTGAAACTTATGTCGCTTCTTTAGTTTGCCAGGGACGGACTAGTTCTCGCACATTATTGATAATATTTTTACGCCCTGTATGGTGAAGACACAAAAATATGTCTTTGAGTAGTTTAAACCTTTTGCTAAAAAAGGTACTCTTGTTTGACATCGATAAAATGAGCCATTCTTCGAGTAAAAATTATTTTAACAATAAGAGTTTATTTTTGCTACGAGAGGACTTCAATACTGAATCAAAAATTACAAATTACATCGAAAATAAAATATTGTATTATTAAACAAAAATAAACTCTTATTATTAAAATAATTTTTTACTCGAAAACGGCTCATTTTATCGATGTCAAACAAGAGTACCTTTTTTAGCAAAAGGTTTAAACTACCCAAAAACATATTTTTGTGTCTTCACCATACAGGGCGTAAAAAATATTATCAATAATGTGCGAGAGCTAGTCCGTCCCTGGCAAACTAAAGAAGCGACATAAGTTTCAAGGGCACTATTTTAAGAGGTCTTGACTAGTATGCATCGTACTAAAATATTATCAAATTATACAGAGCGCTTTAAAAGTTATTCACGAAAATCGATTTCTAGCTGCCCCCTTTAGGGGATCATATCTCCGCAGGGGGGCTTAAACGGAAAAATTTTATAGGAACTTGTCGTGTTATTTTTATCTGTTCCATACGTGTGCGAGAGATTTCCACATTTTCCCGGACACCCTGTATATAATGATAATGATAATGATATTATTTATTTAAACACTTGGTTGTGATTACTATGGAGTAATGCTTTATAGGTTTTAGTAGCTTTCTTGTACCCCAACATATTTTAAAAACCCTTTGATAAATACCCCAATTAGAGCATATAGTTCACAGCATTGATATATTAAATTTACATTTAAATTAGGTAAGCTAAAAAAACTCTTTGTGCAAGTTAATTAAATAGAGCTAAAGAGTTTCTCATAATTTAAATGTTATATCCTGGTGTGCTAATGCGATTTAAATAAAATCCACTTCTTTACCGGCACAGATTATGATGCATCATCATTTTATATTATACAGGGTAGTGTTCTTAATTTAATAACTCAAAGATGCTTACACATAAAACTCTCGATGCTTTTGTTGCTATTTTTGCAAAATAAAATTCTTGGGCCGTTTTTATTCCATATGTTAAACCGGGATTTAAAAACCCTAAGCTAAGTGATGTAGAAATAAGAAATGACGTGGCTATAGTAAAAATAGTGGAGTCTAAAAATAAAGTTAAAAGAAACTTTGCAGTAACCAACGATGAAGGCTCAGTTCCTTATGTCAGATTTCTACAGGAATATATTAAGCTGAGACCAAGGAATGCTCTAGATGAGCGCTTATTGTATCGTTATGAAAGAGGTAAATGTGTTAATCAAGTAATTGGAAAGCACACTATTTCAAATGTACCTAAAGAAATTGCGAAGTTTTTGAAGCTTGAAGACATCAGTAGATACACTGGCCATTCTTTAGAAGAACGTCAACTACGTTCCTTGCCAATGCTTCGGATGTCGATATTTTGGACTTAAAAAGGCATGGAGGTTGGAAGTCTTCTTCTGTTGCGGAGGGATATATTGCTGAATCCTATAGTAATAAGGTGGAAATTTCAAAGAAGATTTTACACGAAATTCCTACCAATATTTCCTCTAATGAAGTAACAGTGAAAAATATGAATATTAACGTAGTTAAAGGTGATAACGATACCCCAACAACAAATTTAAAAACTGTTAATTCAAGTATTATTCCTCCAATTTCTTTTGCTAATTGCTCAAATTGCACAATTACTTTTAATGTCAATACCTAACCTAGTTTTTTAAAATATTTTGTCATAAATTAGTTACTTTTTATAAATAAATCCTAATATTTCCCACAAGCATATTTTCTTTTTTTTTTACTCTTACTTTTTGTCCAGGCGCTGAAAATATTACTTTCGTAGCTAGCAACGCTTAGCAACCAGGTAACACGAAGGTTCTCTTTCGTTATCATTCGCGTTGCTAGGACCACAAAGTTTTCTTATTTATACAGTAGTAGAAAAAGTATATATCTAATATTTTATTAAATATATTAGAAGATTTGAATGGTCATATTTAGAAAACTATTAAAGATAGATATATTAAATGTAGTATTTTTGTAAAGCTTTTTAAAAGACATTTTTAATGGTGACACTTTATACAGGGTGTCCTATTAAAAAAAATACCTTGTCCTTTTTCTTGAGATTTTGATGTTTATTTGTGTCTTTTTATGCTTAAAAGATTAAAAACTGCGAAACTTTTTACAGGATATTTATTCTATCCTTCTTGAATATTATTAAAAGTAAGTGGCAAAATATAAATGAAAACTATGTACATATTTCTTGTAGCAAATTCTTTAATTGTTCACTGTTCTTTTCTCTGACTTAGCGTATTAGAATTCTCAAAAACTAATCAATCCATTTTTTAATTATAATAATTTCACCCTGTATGTTAAAACGCTCTTAAACGGCCAAAACACTTCTATGCAATTACTATGCTTAGTTACTCCGCGATGTCTGAGGCAAATAAAAGTGGGAAACACAAGAACGCACTTAAAGTTCGCTAAGTAAAGAAATTTTTCACATTGACAGCATTGCATCTATACTGCATCTATTTGGCGGACGTCCAATAGTTCAATGTTGGAAAAGAATTTAGGTTAATGTATTTTAGTTTCCTAAATATCTGCAGTGTTTTTGCAGATATCGCTTAGATAACGAAAGTATTCTCTTAACTATAAAATTATTGTTATAACGTATGTCCTAAAAGTTTTGGCACAAAACTCATTGTCTTTAATTTTAACAAAAACAAAATAATATCAAGTTGCCTTTGAAAACAAAAGTTTATTTACTTTATTTACTGTCAGTTGAGATTTATTTATTTTGAAGTTTTCGCTTTAAGATGTCGTATAAATTAGAAATAAGAAAAAAGTATCTACAATTTAGTTGGGCGGATACCCAAAGCTGAAATCTGTCGAATATTCCAGAATGAAAACATTTCACGCAGAACCATTTATAGAACAATAGCGGAGTGCGAGCAGGGAATACCATGTCTGAATCTCCCAAAAAGTGGAAGACCACGTGCATTTACCGCACAGAGGTCAGAGAGATTGGTGAGAAGAGCAAAAAACCAGATTGGAATGTCAACGAAGAGACTGGCTAGGCGATACAGATCTTCTAAGAGTACGATATCGTTGGAATTGAGGAGGAATGGTCTTAAATATCGAAAGAGACGTAAGTGCCCCAAATACTCTCAAGCGCAGCTTTTTCGTATACCAAGATGTTGTCGTCAACTGAGGCGGGTACATTTTGCCAATGAAAAATCATTATTTTAGATGACGAAAAGTATTTCACTTTGAGTACTTCTGAAATGAAGGGAAACGATGGATTTTATACGGACAACGTAGAGGAATGCCCTGACAATGTTAGATACAAACATAAAGCGAAATTTGCTGATAAAATCCTTGTCTGGTGCGTAATTTCTAACAGGGGTGTATCCCGACCTTTTGTGGGAAGAGTGAGGGGTGAAGCTTTGAATAGTCAGAGCTATATTGATAACTGCCTTTCCAAATTGCTTCAGTTTGTCCGCGAACATCATGCTAATGACGATATCATGTTTTGGCCAGACCTAGCATCATGCCATTACTCAAGAGATACCCAAAACTGGCTTCGACAACACCACATACTTTTGTTCCCAAAAACGATAATTCTCCAAACTTGCCGCAGGCTCGCCCAATAGAGGATTTTTGGGCTGTACTGTCTAGAAAGGTTTATCATGGAGGCTGGGAAGCACAAGATGAGGAACAATTAAGACGGCGAATTTACGAGATGAGAAATTGAACTGAATTCCGTCCAGGTCCTCATGAGAGACATTCGAAGAAATTTGCGTCTGGTAGAGCAGAATGGGCCACTCCACATAATTCGATAGTATAGTTTAGTTAAGTATTCAGTTGTAATTTATGATAACTAGTTAGTGTTTAAATAAATTTCTTCATTCAAAAAAAACCGATAAATATTGTGTGCCAAAACTTTTAGGACATACGTTAATACAAAGATAGATTTTATGCAATTTAGTAAAATAAAGGAAGAAAATAATATTGTGTCCTGTGATTCACATTTTCACAAGCAATCACATCAACTCTCATAATAGTCTCTGGGCCAGTAATAGCTTTGTTCGCGGGTTTGATTCTGAACCGGTTCTGGGACTATTCGCATGCGCAGTGAAAAAGCAGCGTTCGCGGTTAGTAAAATCCTGAATTTTTAGTAACAGTTCTGTGTTCGCGGGTTACAATGAAAACGAACCGGTAACAGTTCGTTACCGGTTCGTAACCTGATTAGCAGTCTTGGGATTTTTTGGAACTAGAAGTTCAGTTCGGAATTTCATGCGCATTGTCGACATGGTCAGTAGTTTTCTGTTTTTGTGGTACAGAAATAAACCGTTGTATTACAGTTTATTTGTTTCTGCCACTTTTTATGCGGGTTAATATACCTGTTGAATATTTTTTTAAATATTTTTGTGATTCTAAGCGTATATAAACAAAGGATTTTTAATTGTATTCCATATGAATATATGTATGCAATAAAATAAATAAAGATTCAATTAAAAAATATAGTCAATATCACAAGATTTTACCATTTCTTGTTGTTTGAATTTTATCTTTAGTTAAATACACATACTTATGTTAAAAACGAGAGGAGGCAGGGAATCCCTCGTCTTCCGCCGGAGACCTCGAGTGGCTTTCGTCAGTAGAACAATTTACCTTTTTGTTTAAATTTAAGTTTTTTTTTGTATAGTATCCAATTTAACCATGAAAAATCCTAACCAAAAGGCTAGGTTAGAATACATCCTCAGCTGTATAGAAAATCGTTCGCGATAAATAAAAATTCCGAACTAATAAATAACTAGACATGCGCTTTAAAACAATTCTAAACCAGTTCGGTTCTGGTTCAGAATCGGTTCATTACTAGATCCGCGAACAAAGCTAATAAATGGATTTCGTGATAAAAACACCTATAAAATCTTTTAGTGGAGTTTCTTTTAACTAATCAGGAATATTCATATATATATATATATATATATATATATATATATATATATATATATATATATATATATATATATATCTATAAAAGCGGCGCTTTAACCCACCCTGTCAATGTCAAATGTTCGGGTGTCCGACTGGCGGACTGCGCTTTCGGACAAGCGTACCCAATGTTTTACATGCAACGACCTGGGATTTACCTAGAAACTTAAAGAGACTTATTTCAACAATGTGATACGAAGGAAAGAAGATCTGCTGTGGATCTTTGGGCAAATGACATTGGCAGCTGTTAGCCGCTTCCATATATGGCGATATGAATATTCCTGGTAGACTCGTCAAAAGGAACCCCCCAAAAAGGTTTTAAAAGTGTTATTATCATAAAGCCCATTTCATTAATGGCCCAGGGACTATAAGTAACTAGAAAAACAACTTCCTATCTAAAACTAAAAAATAAAATGGCAGATCATGCATGCGATAATGATTAGTACCTTTATTTTTAAACTAGTGACTGAACTATTGGCAACATTGTTTAATATGTTTTGAGTTCTTAGAATTTTTATTTATGTATATGTACTATGTTTTAATAATGCCTATGTTACCAGCTTTTCGAAATAAAAGTCACTAATAATATCGCGTAATAACTGCCATTTTTAGGAACAAGTGGATATTTTACAGGGTGTGTGTTGTTAAGAAAATTAAAGGGCAAATTCTACATTAAAGAATAAAGAGAAAATATTATATAAACGTGGGTCCGAAAATTTTTCGTTCTCGAGATACGGAGCATTAAACTTTTCAAAAAACTGAAAAATTTTGAAAACACAATGCTTCTTTAACGGTCTAAAAATAGGAAATTAAGTGGATTTTATTTTCTTTCTCTTTAACTAAACAAGATAAAAAAACAAAGTAAGAAACATAAATGCTGTATTTTTATTTGCCTATTCTAAAAACCCAAAACTTTACCCACATTTACACAGTCACTGGCGTATGCTCGAGACCCACTGGACTTTTTAACAAGTTTATCACCCTGTATCTTTAGAACGGGGAATTTCCAGACCCATGAACTTTTTGATACTTTTAATAAAAGAATCTACCCTTAAATTTTCTTAATAATATTGTCAAACACCCTGTATAGAGTAGCACTACGAGGGGCTAAGCATACGATATAATATGGTGTCTGTTGTATTTTTTCTCTTGAGCATAAATGCAGGGTCACCAATCTATATTATATTTTTTAACTTTAATAAAAGAAATATACATTTTTCATAATTTTTCAATGACTTTATTTGCAAACATTTTAAATACCTTTTTATTCTACGGTATAATCGAAAGCTGCATTGTTTCGCTTAAAAGCTCTCTGTTTTAAACTTGAAAAACTTTTCTGTATTATTTTTATGAAAAAAATGACTCTGTACTAATTGGTTTTTAAGGCTAAAAGTTTATTTTTAATTGTGTCTATATATAAAATAGAAAGCTTTGTTGGAATTGTTTCTATATGACAAAATGGGAAGCTTTGCTGACAGTGAAAAAGTTAACATTTTTAAAGCTCGCAGATGTATTATGTAGTATGTAAAGAGATATTTTACCAAAAATCTATGTCATTTTAATTCAATTCTATTTTTTTTATTATTTTTAAAAGCATTTTTTAGTGTTATTAAGCAAAGATTTAAAAAAAATAAAATACCAAAAAAATTGTATAAACAAAAGCAAAGGGTGTCTGGTTAAGTCTTTGTTTAAAAAAAAATTGAATAATTGACGAAATATTTAAAAATTATGGCTTTTAATAACCAACCAATGATAGGCTTTATATCGAGTATTTTAATAAAAAAGGCTACTTTTTTAATATTTAGGTAATAACTATGCGCACAGGTTTTTGAATACATTTTTATCCAGTCGCATCAAAGACATTTTCCTTGTGTAAAATATATGTCTGTGTAAATTTATTCTTGTAAAAGAATATTATGGTGGCTTTTCTAGAAAAAGGGTTTAATAATACGAGACGTAACACATGGCGTCGCAATATCAGGAACGTGATACGAATATAGATTGGGATTAGCGAATAACCCGGTTACAAAGCAATATATTTCCGTCGAAAGCTTAAAGCTAAAATGCCAATTTCGTAGTGGAGCTTGAAAGCTCAAATATTTTAAAGTAATCGTATAAAAGATCAAAGCAATTTTGAAACAATGTTTTAATTTTTTTCCTATTGAGCAATAGCGAAATTAAATTACTCTATAAAATGATGAATTTTAAGGGTCACCATTGAAATTTTTAGAGAGAGCCCGTGAGCGGCATACCTTGGTTATTTTGTAAAAGCTGAAAGTTTGTCAGTGACATGCTTCCAACATAGATAAAAGCAATGATACACAATAAAGTTTGACTCATAGTGGCTTTAGTAGGTACCAGGAACCAAAGATTAATGAATTGAAACACACCTTTCGTCACTTTGTAAAAGATGAATTTTAGATATGTTACTTGGGTACCTAATAGAAGATATTTCCCTAGTCGGTAGACGGTTTTGATAGTTCCAATCCCGTGTGCGTGGCAATAACAGCTTTCTCACCCGAGGTATATACAGAATTTTTAAATGCTAACCTGAGAAATTGCTTAGATAGGTGTTTTTTATTACCATTATTTACCAACGGTGAGAAATATTAGTTCTCGTTAGGGGAAAAAGGAAAGTAATAGCAATTTCGCAGGTTAGCAGTGAAAAAACCATTTACGTACTACTTTATTAACATTGCTCATGTGACCAAAAATACTTTTTCCTACGACCACATGTGAAAATAGTAAATAGCACACTGTTTTCATGCATAGAAAATGCCTTATATCACACTAGTGTTGCAAAGTACTTTACAGCACTAGTGTTGCAAAGTATAATATAAAGCTGTCATCGCTGTCATTGTTATTTAAAATAAATTTGGAGTTATCAGGCTGTTAATGGGATTTACATTGAAAAACCCATGCAATATTTTTAAATGAGGACCTTTTATAATTCTAAAATGATAAAAAGCTACTAGGTAGGTGATTTTTGATATAAAAATATTGGTAAACAGTATAATATATCGCAGTAAGGAAAAGTATGTATCACCCTAGTGATGCAAAGTTTTCAATTGTTTTCTTATTTTTTCTGTGAAGACAAACAACTTTTATTGTTTTTTTGTGAATAACTTGTGGTCGCAGGAAAAATAGTGTACATTACTTGTGTGAAAATCACTTTCTTACATTTGTGGGTTTGTCGCACTCGGCTGACGCCTCGTGCAACAATATTCCCACTCGTGTAAAATAAGTCAGTTTCCACCCTTGTAATGTAATATACTATTTAGTTTTGACGTCTGGAAAGTAAAACAATAAAGTGAAGCTTTATATAACGTTACGAAATCCATCCATCAATTTTATATTAACTGACGTTTAAAGAGCAACATTTTTTAAATCCCAGAATGGGTTAAGTGGTTGCCAATGTTATTACTTGCGCGAAACAAAAGTTACATTCCATGGACGAAAAAACCAGTTTGTGGGCAAGCAAATCGAGGATAAACGCACCTGGCGCCAAACAAACTATCCGCATTATCGGAAAGAATTTGTCGACGGCGTCCTGGTTTTCTGTTCGAAGTACGGTAGCTAATGAGCGTCACGGTCAGACCGCCAACGGAGGGTACGGGGTGCCGGTGTTTGTATTTTTGCCACGGCTTTTAAGTGCGCATGTTCGTCCACCCTTTCATTTGTTCACTGCACGAGGTCGTAAAAATCCGAAAAATGCTTCTTGCCTCTGCGGATCTAAATGTAGCTTATCTATGTGGTAGACTCGTCAAAAGGAACCCTTTAAAAGTGTTATTATCATTACTCGCCCAGGGACTATCACAGATTTTTCCTAAAAGTTTATTATAATATTATCATCGCAAAACCGAATTATGCATACATTAAAAATTCGACATTCTATCGTTAAGAAAGCTTAGGTACTATTAATGGTAGGTACTTGTAATAAATTGTCGTAATCCTCCTCAACTTAACTGTATTCGGTACTTTATTTCGATATTGTTATGTGCCTGATTTATTGGCTAAATCTTTAAATCTACCAAGATAAATCGATTTCTTTAAATGTGGAGATACCGCGTAGATAAAGCAACTAAGCCCCATCTGTTAACATACCATTTTAAGGATTAACTTTATACTCAAACGTATAATTTTATCTTCAGAAAGATTAGTTTTTTTAAAATTTTAATTAATCTATATTTAAATATGTTAAGCAGTTCTTATTATTTAATTAATAGATTCCACATGTTTTCTCAAATACAGTGACGGTCAGAAAGGGGGATATATTATTATATAAATTTATTTAGAATAGCTTTTTAAATAACTTTAGTAATTTTACAGGGCATTAAAAAGGTCCATATTATTTTTAGGGATTTAAAAATTATTAACAAAATAAACGTTTGTTGTTAAATTAAATTTAAAATTTAAAGCCTTGGTTAAAAATGGGTTAGTTAAGATGCAAATCGATAGCAATGATGCAAGATATTTCAAAATGGACGTAAAACCACTTTTAATGAAACGTTGACATGTTCCTTTTGAAATCAAAAATAGTTATTTACATTACAAGATGCGAAAGTTTACTTTTGGTGTGAGGTGGTTTTTAAATGGCCGAGGCGAAGCCGAGGCTATTTAAAACCTCCGAACACTTGAAAGGCCTTTCGCATCGTGTAATGTATTATAATTTTTCTGCTACTGTTCTATGTATCGCATAATTTAATAATCATTAACATCATGTTTTAATAGAAATATCAGAGATTTTGAAATTTTACCTGTTAAAAATTAAACCAGAGCAACACAATTATTGTTGACATTGTCTGTCATCAGCACTTGTCAGAAATTGAATTATTGTTAATTTAGTATAAATTCATTCCCATTTTAAAATATTAAATGAATATGAAAATGGCATCCAAAAGGCAGCTGACCTTGCGTGTGCCTCACTTCTGCCAGACAAATCTAAAGAGAGGTACCATCAAACATATAAATCGTTTTCTGAATGGCTTGCTACAAAAAATGTGGGGCGGATTGACGAGAATGTGATGTTGGCGTATTTTTAAGAAAAATCCGAGTCTTTATCACCACCAACCCTCTGGTCTGTGTATTCCATGCTCAAGTTAACAATTTCCGTAAACAAAAATCAAGATATTTCGGAGTTCAAGAAACTAGTTGCTTTTATTAAAAGGAAAAACGATGGTTATGAGGCAAAAAAGTCAAAAATTTTTAAAAAAGAAGAAATCATAAAGTTTTTACTTAACGCGCCTGATCAAAGTTACTTAGCAATGAAAGTAATAGCCATTATGGGAGTGGCTGGGGCATGCCGGACAGACGAAATATACAGAATGTGAAGCTAAGTGATGTAGAAATAAGAAATGACGTGGCTCTAGTAAAAATAGTGGAGTCTAAAAATAAAGTTAAAAGAAACTTTGTAGTAACCAACGATGAAGGCTCAGTTCCTTATGTCAGATTTGTACAGGAATATATTAAGCTGAGACCAAGGAATGCTCTAGATGAGCGTTTATTGTATCGTTATAAAAGAGGTAAATGTGTTAATCAAGTAATTGGAAAGCACACTATTTCAAATGTACCTAAAGAAATTGCGAAGTTTTTGAAGCTTGAAGACATCAGTAGATACACTGGCCATTCTTTTATAAGAACGTCAACTACGTTCCTTGCCAATGCTTCGGATGTCGATATTTTGGACTTAAAAAGGCATGGAGGTTGGAAGTCTTCTTCTGTTGCGGAGGGATATATTGCTGAATCCTATAGTAATAAGGTGGAAATTTCAAAGAAGATTTTACACGAAATTCCTACTAATATTTCCTCTAATGAAGTAACAGTGAAAAATATGAATATTAACGTAGTTAAAGGTGATAACGATACCCCAACAACAAATTTAAAAACTGTTAATTCAAGTATTATTCCTCCAATTTCTTTTGCTAATTGCTCAAATTGCACAATTACTTTTAATGTCAATACCTAACCTAGTTTTTTAAAATATTTTGTCATAAATAAATTACTTTTTATAAATAAATCCTAATATTTCCCACAAGCATATTTTCTTTTTTTTTACTCTTACTTTTTGTCCAGGCGCTGAAAATATTACTTTCGTAGCTAGCAACGCTTAGCAACCAGGTAATACGAAGGTTCTCTTTCGTTATCATTCGCGTTGCTAGGACCACAAAGCTTTCTTATTTATACAGTAGTAGAAAAACTACATTTTAAAAGTACAAATAAATTCCTGTAAGGATTATTTAATCACATATAAAATAATTAAAATGTTTCCATATACAAAATTTAAATATTCACTGAGAAAATCCTAATCTTAACTGATTGCCCGAAGATAATAATTAATGACATTGGTTTTTAGAAACCCACGTATCTAAGCAAGATAATTTAATAAGTCTAGATAATAAGGACGATTAAATGATAAGACAAACCGGAGTTACCAGGATCGGTCAATTTATTTATCTGTCTGAATATGCAAAATTATGCACAGACTGATAAAACAAAGATGCATATCTAGTGCGAATAAGTAACAGTCATTTTGATTACGACGTCACCCGCTAATGGTTTGGCAGAAATTATTTAAATTAATCATAATTATGATTTGATAAAGATAAAGTTGTGCGTGGGTTGTCGAGTGCTTTTCAGTAGGGTATCAACGGTGAGATTATATCTTACCGACAAATAACGCAATTGTTTATTTTATGTTTTACCCATCTATTATTGATCTGTAATACCTTAGAAACGGAATATGTTATGGTAGCAATAATACCTGCTATCACACCTAGGGCATTATAAGCGGGCATTATGATAATGCCCGCTTATAATGCCCTAATGCGCTAATATGGAAATTTTATTGCTTATCCAATTTTATTTCTCTCACAATAAAGATCAAGTTTATACAAAAATAATTTTTCTTTAAACAATACTAAAAAATTAAACTTTATTTCAAAATAAAAATTACAATTTTGAAATGTCCGGAAAATGTAGCTGATCCCACTATAGAATGGTCGGTGTTTTTTGTGATGGTAGCAGCGGTGGTAGCACTAACGCTATTTTGTATAGAAGAACAGTCCATTAAAGAATTTTCAATAGTCGATACGGAATTAACCTCGGAATTAACTGAATTGGCAATCATTTTGGCTACTTTGTTTTTGGATGAAATACTTTCTTCTATATATCCTTCAGCTACTGAAGAGCTTTTCCATTTCCCATGTTGTTTTAGCGTTTCAAACGAAGCACCTGCCTCAACAAGTAAAGTTGACGATGTGCGACGCAAACAGTGGCCGGTGTAAGCTTCTGCATTATCCAATTTTAAAAATTTTGCGATCAATGTTGGGACGCTTCCTATGGTATTTTTCCAATGGGTTGTACTGTACATCGACCCTTTCTATAGGTAAGAAAGAATCTTCGCTCCTTTATTCCAGCTGGTCTTAATGTTGTGTACTTTTTATTAAATTTAAAGCGCCTAAATCTTCTTCAATGATAGTGAAACTTTGAAGTTGAAGTTTTAGCTTTCTGGTACCTTTATAACCAAGACTGTTCCTCTATCTTCAATGTCATCAATATAGTCATTTTGACCAACTCATCTCGTCTTAAACCTCCAAAAACACCCATTACCAATATGACTTTGTGTACCAAGTAGATATCATCAGAGCCTTCTTAATAAATTTTAATATTTGTTCTCCTTCCAAAACTTTAGACTTCTACGGGACGTATCTTTCGACTTAACTTTTAAAAAGATATGAGACGATGGTATTGCGAAATGTCTATATTTTTCATAGACCATCAACGTAGACTCTAGGTGAATACTTAGTCCAGAGAGTTCGGACTGTATTTTTCCGACTAAAAATAATAAAGTTTGTTGTTAAACATAGTATTAAAATAAAATCAATAACTAACTTCAGTTCCCTGAAAATAGGGCTCCATTAAAACGGTTTCGGTTATTTGAAGAATTGCATTCTGCATCTTTCCAAATACCAAACATGCCATACTCCCGATCATACTGTTGCCTTGATTTAACTGGCAAAAAGATTTTTTGGTCGCTTTTAGCGGCCTTTTCTCTTATATTTTGTGGAATTTCTTCCATTTTGAGCAAATCGTTAAATAAAAATGCCAACTGACTAATTGATAGAAACATCAAAGTCAAACTTAACACCAGTCATTATCTACTTACGTATACAGGTACAGGTGCAACTTATTTTTTATATTGTGAATAAATAATGTAATTAGTCATTGAAAAACTCTTTTTTGGGTAAAACATAAAAAGCATTGAATGCACTACAGGCTTTACTGTCTGACTAAAGGCCCGAAGGCTAGATGCTTCGACCTGATGGGCAATATAGTCCTTAGTAACGCCCTTGGATACATACTAATAGCTATTATTGTAATTCAATACATCATATGAGTTTACTTACTTATAACCGTCTGCCATATCATAATTAATGAACCTGTATAATCCCCCTAAAAAAATCCACCAGACATAATAAGAATCCTAATAAAAGCGGAAAAAGTGTCACATATAACTTGATTATAGCATAATATACCTCTGAGGAAACAAAATAATAAATGCCGACATATGATCCTTTATAAGAATAAGACGTCGGTTATCCAATTACTCGAAGGCTGAAAAGTGAATCGGACAGATAGCAGGCATGTGTCCGTGGGGTAGGTTTACCAGGGTTACCAACCCCGAAACCCTAATCCCGCTTTATAGGCTTCTCAGACGTGGTAAGCTTAGAGGCTAAGACACTGTTTGTGTCGAACTGATAAGACTCGTATTGAAATGGGAGCGCGAAACGTATGGTTTGATGGTCGATTAATTGGTTTGTAAAATTGGGGCGCTATAATTCGGTTTAATAGGGTGCTTGAGAGCGAAAATACTTTTAACCAATATAAATTATAGTCTAAAAACCGAATAGAGCGACTCGCACCCATCTGTTTACCGGTTTAAATCTGTTTTATGTCAAATAAAGTATTTAAAGAAAGGCAAAATGTTTTTTTTTCTTATGCCTACAAAAATTTATTTTAATAAGAATTTTTGCACAGTAAACAAGATATCAACTTAATCAAAGATCAACGTACCATAAACTCCGTAATTATTTTTTGTAGTTGATATATGACTAAATTTACAATTTATCAGTTTTCATTCAAATTATTTAAACATCATTATATATAATAAAACTAAGTTGATAAAATGTGCGTGCCGATAAAACTTGAAAAGGAGTCCCGATACGATAAAGGGACTTATATAGTGTGATAGCCCTTTATCCCACCTCAAACAAGAAAGTTCCTGTTTTTACCCTAAAGGGCGTATTTTTAAAGATATAAGGACTCTTCCAACCCTTCAACTTGGAAATTAAGTGTAGTGGCGCCATCTGTTGTCAGTATTTGAACTTCATTCAGAACAACGGTTATTTGGGTCTTATATCAACTCCCGAGCGAAGCCGGAATCATAGCTATATAATAAAACCAAGTTGATAAAATGTGCGTGCCGATAAAACTGAAAAGGAGTCCTGATACGATAAAGGGATCTCTATATAGTGTGATAGCCCTTTATCCCCCTCGAACAAGAAAGTTCTCTGTTTTACTCCTACAGCGTATTTAAAGATATAAGGACCTTCCAACCCTTTAATTGAAAATTGCGTAGTGGCGCCATCTGTTGTCGAGTATTTAAACTTGACCAGAACAACGGTTATTTGGGTCTTATATCAACTCCCGATGAAGGAATCATAGCTAGTATATAATAAAACTAAGTTGATAAATGCGTGAAGCTAGTTATTTATAAAAGTAGTACTTCAGTATAAAATTATAACACAGTAGTAGAAAAGATCTTTTGCAACAAAAAGTGTAACTTTATTACCTAAAAAAATTACCATTTGCAAAAAAGCATAAAACTTTATGCACTGCCAAAGCACCTTCTAAAGGCACTAGAGAAATAGATTAACTTTATATCTTTACTAAATGTATCATGGGGTTAAAAAAGAGGTAAAAAGTCTTAAACGGAAAAAACACAAAGCCTTTCTCATAAACCTTTTTTATCGACCTATTTTTAAAAGTTTATTTTTTTGAAAAACCATGATTTTATAAAAGCAGCCCCTTTTGCTAAATTCTGTCTACGTTCATATTTTTACTTTGGTCTTTTAAAATTCTGGCTTCGTATTTAAGATATTTAGAAACAAACAGACCTTTAAAAAATATTTAACGCCCTGTATCTCAGAAACGAAGCAACTCCGGACATATGTTTTATAGGAACTTTTCTTCATAAAAATAACATAAGAAATCACCCTTTAAAGTTTAGTACCGTATTTACGAAGTAGCCCTTATTTTAATTTGGAAACAAGTAATTTTTAAGCCAACCCTGTACATCCAACCTTCAAATATTTTTGTGGAAATGTATTTTCTCATCAAGCAGGACTTTTTATGGAGAACCTTGCTTTTTTCGTAAGGCCAACAACAAAAAAGTTTCCCATTTGTTAAGAACTTCCGAAGACACGCTGTATAAATAAATTTTATTAAATTACCCATATATACCGTAAATAGCTCCAATAAATGGTGCATCAAATATAATATTTCAAAACGACTCATGGTCAAGTGAGCTAAGCAAATGAAGCGTGTACTAATTATTGTACTACGTTATTTTCAAAAAATTGTTTTAATTAAGCTCGTTTAAATACTGTTCCGACACCATCATGGTTCGTTAAGCTAACACACAACATAAAGTGAAAATATTGTTTTTAATAACAATTATAAAGTGAAGCCGACTAGAATTTTGGTTTTATCAGTGTGTGTTTTCTAATAAAATAGGTTCCCTTTGATCTTACAGATTTTGTTAGCTGTTTTAATGGAAAATAATTAACCAAACATTTGCTTTTTTTAATTGTTGGTCTTTGATACATAAGTCTTTGTCTTTAAATATTTATTGATTTTATTCTACATGATATTTTTAATTTTGTACTAAATTTTTATTCAAGTTTACAATTTTTGTTGGAAATTCTGTATTACTTAATAATAGATACATGGGCATGTGTATTTATAAAAGGGTCTCTACTAACCAAAACTTTAAAGGTTACTTTTTAAAATTAAATATATAACCATAATTTTTTTGCAACCCATTTACGATACGTTGATTTACGTAGGATATTTGATAAAAAATGTTTTTATTTGTTTCCTATTCGGATCGTTAAGTATACAGGGTGATTCAAAAATCGATCACACAACTTAAGGGGTAATTCTACTTGACAAAATAAGGGTAGAGCTTCATATGCACTTTTAAAATGTCATTCGTTTTCGAGTTATGAAGCCGTCAAAGTTCTAATTTTTATTTTGGTTTTTCGCCATATTGCATTTATTTTTTAACCAATTCAGCTGATATTTAGCACACAAATCGAACTTTTGCAGATTCTCTAAAATTTAAAGACAAAACTACTTTTTAAATACACGCCAGAGGGCACTTTACCTAAAACCTTAAAAATTTATTTACATAATAACTTTTTATTTTGACAGATATCATAAAGCTCGGAGCGTCATTTTATAGACAATCAAAAATTTAAAAAATAAGGTACTCTTTAGTTAAGGTCAATAAACCTCACCGTTTAGGCACACATTCGACATCAAAGTTTTCATCAATTTCATTCAAATTACCTACATTCACACAGGTGTCCAGTAACTCAACCGACAAACTATGCAGACGCTTCTACAATAGAAAATAAGAAAAATCTTCATTTACATAAAATTTAGAAAATATATATTTTTAAATTTTGACACACCTAGTTCAAAAACTAAGACGTTTAGGACATGTGATAATATATGTTTTATATGAAGCTTTTTTACTTTATTTTTTGTTGCATGAATCCGGTTTGAGTCAAACTCGTGTCGGTTGCCACCTGGACATCCCTATGTTTGTAGGTACTCTGTAACGATGAAACTTTGATGCTCTAATGACAGAAAGCTTAATAGATTGCGAATAGAACCATTTTGATCCTCTCAAGACGTGAAAGTACCTTATTTTTAAAATTTTAGTTCGTTCTCTATGTTTTCTGATGCTCTCCCAGCTTTTATGGCGATATCCTGTCAAAATAAAAAGTTGCAATAAACAATTTAAGTTTGAAAAGTTCTTTATGTGTTTAAAAGATAGTACTTTCGTCTTAAAATTTTAGAACTGTGTGTCGATTTTGTGTCAAATATTATTGATTGTTTAAAAATAAATGCAATATGGCGAAACCAAAAATAAAAATGCCGCCATTGAACTTTGACGGTTTGTAACTGAAGCGAATGACTATTTGAAAAAAATGATAAGAAGTTTCCAATTCATTTTGTAAGTAGAATCACCCCTAGTTCTTGTGAACTCAGATTTTTGAATCACCCTGTATTAAGAAAATCCCAAGAATGTTAGGAACATATGTGGCTCGGAGTCTCTGCCTATTTAAGTGTGTGCTGTAGTTTTAATCCAATGATGAACAGTTTCGTTAACTGGCTCAGTGTGTGTCCGGCCTAACAGTAAGGTTTACTTTTAATTAAAAATTGTTCATGTCTTGCAAGTAGTTCATTCAGTTTCAATAAACTTTAACAAATCTTAGTAATATATAATAATAGTACACTATAAAATATAATACAGCTTCCAAGGTTCCCTACAGCAAAAGCTCCATACCCTACAATTTGAATACTGAATAACTTTTTGAAAATTGATCGTTTTTATAAACTGCACTTTTTTAATAACCTTTAGTTAATAAAAAAACCAGTAAGTAAGCGCGTTAACAATATTTTGCTAAGTTGGTTATCTTATGGCTTGGTTGGTTTGCCAAGCTGCCATACTGTATAACCAACATTTAAAGAGTTTATCGGCCAGTGAAGCAACAACAAGTGCACGGTTAGCACGATCACTCATCCAATCTGGAAGTGTTTCGTACGCTGAGCATTCGCGTTAGACCGTTCTTTTTCACACATTGCCTATGAACTTTATTTAGCTGATTCTGTAAACTTTGGTGACACACTTTTGCCATTACTAAACCGTACACCAGACCACGCATTTTCCCTAAAATACTATCTTTTTCCAGCTTATCTTCTCTACTCTAGACACGTTCTATTCAAATTTCCAAACTAAAAAAATCCATTTGGTGACAATATCAGGCAACATCGTAAAGCTAAAAAGATAACATATACAACGGTATATCGCATATAGCTGGCTGTAAACTGACATATCCCTAAAATATCGTTATCAGCTTGACTTGTATACTGAGCAGAAGTTTCAAAATCCATAAAAACTTTCGAAAGAACATTTATTATCAGTTTTAACTATTTTACGAGCCATACTACATTGGATTTGGGTTAAATATAATTTCTGTACAATTTATTTTATTTTTTATTTTACAAAGTGATGATTTGTTCGTATACAATTTTCTGAAACAATATGGCCAGCAGTAAGTTTACCACGTTTACATGCAATTTTTTAAACATTGTGCCAAAAATAGTAAGGGTGAGACAAGAAACCCGCCCAGTTCGATACCCGACACTGTCAATTTTAAGCCTTGTGGTTTTGTGACTGTTGTGTAGTTACTGGACAGCCTGTATAGAAAAACATTTAACCCTAAATCCATTAAAATTATTAAACACACTTGACTCTTTTGCAATAGTTTTTTCATTGCATTCTCAACCTTTCAACTTTTCTTCGAGTTTTGCCATTACTTATACTCAACAAATATACATAGTTAGCATCGTTAATCTCAGTTTTTCAAAGCTAATCATTTTTCCAAAGTTTAAGCTACCAAAGTTTTGCTAACTAAACGTAAAGTTTTTAAGTTAATTTTGCACCGACCAAAGGAAATTTATAATTATGTGTAACGGAATGTTTTCTGCACAGTGAAACTAACTATTTAAATGAAGTTTGCTAAAGGGGTGGTTTCTGACATTTAAGCGCCTGGGGTCTAATATACAGGACAATTTGGTAAGAACAAGGGGAGATAATATCGCTTTTCCCATGCTTTTTGGTGTACCCAAGGTGAATTATTAATGGAAATATTTTTCATGTTGTAACTTAAAAGCATTAGACATTAGACCTGATTTACGCTATGGACAGTGGCGGCTCGTGCATGGCGTAACTAGATTTCGCAAAATATGCGCTTTTTTATAATTAGAGGCATACGAAAGTATTTCATAAAAAATGTAGAGTAGAAAAATTTTATGGCTTGCAAATTTTTAAATAAAAATTTCCTTACCAAAGATATTGTAAACACCCAGTATAAAAAAAGTATACATTTGAATTACGTTACTTAACATTGAGAGTTTTTCTAAGTCAAAATAAGATGTGATGTTTTCAAGGTTCAAAACTACAAACTAAACAATTTTCCAGGTTACAATAATAATTACAAACACAATAAACAAGGTCGACCGGGCATGAACTGCAAAACAAATACCGGGAAATTCAGTATTTAAACACAATTTTAAAAGAGGTAGTAAAAACCTGACTCTAAAAATACTGGGTGTTCCCATTGTCCACACAGATTAGGGAAGAATGAGGCATGTTTATCTTACGAGTTTTATTCTGGTAAATTTGTATTTTTATTTGGTGCTAAATATATTTTTATTAATTTTTTAAAAGTAATTTTAAAGTGTCCAATACCTCACCTCTTCCAAGTAACGCACCCCCGATGACGTATTTTCGTCAAAAGAAAAAATACGTTGCTACGATTATTATGTCTCGTTTTTAATATTAGGTAAAGATCACTGCAAGACTAGTTTATTTGCAGGAAATCTATAATAATATGTATTTTGTATTTTTTATTACATATTAAGAAAAAACTAAATCTAAATCTTATCACTATTTATATTAATTATAAAGGAAAGCAGTTGAGTTGGCATTTTGTAAATTTATAGCAGATGACACCTTGGGTATGGTGGTCGTAGACCCAGTAGCATTGCCACTTTCTACCTCTGCATTACCTGGATTTCTTTGTATCTCGGTTTCGAACAGAATATATCTCAGATTGGGAGGCGGATGCCGATGTCGTAAACGTTGTTGCTCTCGATTTAAGATTTTGTTTGATATTCTGGGCTTGCGACTCTGATACCTGGCAACGAAGTCGATTTCAGCCGCCCGTCTTTAATATATTGGCTTTCCGGAATCTCGCCAACATTGTCGCAGATGATCGGCGGAAGTTATGCCTGTATAAACGAGGGTCTGAAGACCGAGCACCCAGCGATATCGCTGGCATCTTGCCAAAGGAATTTATGCCCACCATGACCGGATAACTCCCTTATATTGAGTAATAAATCATTATGCTTAGTATTAGGTTTTAAACTTCGGCATATTTTTCTATACAATGCCAACATATATTCCATTTTTTACTCCTTGAAATGTAAAACATCGGATGTATGGTTTGACGATATGTATAATCATTACAAAATCGCCTTTATCAATAACATCATTTGTAGTTAAATTGCAAAGCTCTTCTCTCCGGCATGCTCCCTGCCAGTCCGAATATTGTTGCCACTTCTTGATCATTAAGTAAATCTCGTCAGGTGCTTCTAGTAGGAACTTACTAATTTGTTCATTGGTAAAACTTTAGCTTTTTTTGGTTGAAAACCAATATTCATTTTCTTAAGAAATGCTGTTAACTTGAAATACCTGCCGATATCCACATCTTTTTCAATTTTAAGCTTGCTCTTCAACATCGAATACTTGGACCAAAGAGTATTCGGCTTGATAGTCTTGAGAGCTTGGCAAAATACGCAAGCAAAACTTCTTTCTTTCAAGCTTTTCACTCCTTTTCCATTACACCAGTTTTGAAATACATACGTATTCCTTGTTATACCTGTTTTTTGATTTTCAGGCAAAAATTCTAAACTCTTTAACAGTCTCCAAAATTTCGCTTGGTAGGTCGTCGTCTGATTCTAAGCATTTTAAAATCGTCAAGAACTTAATTATTCTGTTCAGCAATATTATTTGACTTTGACTTTGACAAATTATCTCGTACTTGGTTGTTATGGAGCGATTCTGTTGCCGTATGGTTTTACCTTTAGGTGAAGTTACTTAACCCCTTATTGGATATTCTTTCGATCATAAGAAATAATTATTATTTGTAAAAATTAAGGTATAAAGTCGAATTCTACTTGTGTAGTCTAGTCTGACGTTTACTTATACGTATTTCTGAGATAATGAAATTTTTATTCTAAAACATCTATTTATTTAGCCTAATATAATTTGATTTTGTGTTGCAATTGAATATATACATTTTAACTTATTTTACTTTTCCACACGCCGTGCGGAAAAGTAACTTCTGCTGCACGGCGTGCGGAAAAGTAACACTTTCCAAACTAGAATGCGTGCGGAAAAGTGGACTTTTCCGCACGCTAGTAGAAAATAGTAAATATCTAACTAGTGCTAAAAGTGCCACTTTCGCACGCTACTGCAGTTGATTGAACGACGCGTAGCGGAGTTATAGCAGCAGTCAAGTGCGAAAAGGCACTTTCGGCACGTGTTAGGAGCGCTATTTTTCTACGAGAAATGGGAAAACATAGGAACAAAATTTTATTCATTTTTGTATTATTTTAACACAATGCTGAATCATCCTTCTGCCCGGTAAACGACGTTGGATATTTGGATAGGTTTATGTCTATTTACTTTTAATTTTAGGTGTGGTGAATATGCTAACGAAGTCCATACTTAGTTTTTAAAGAGGGGAAACTAAGGTAATAATTTTCTTTTTTTAGGAAAAATCTCTTACGTAATGAATATATAAATAGTTTTGTTAATAAGTCAAATACTTTTTCAGAGACATAAATTTAATCAACATAGGTATATGTTTTTTTCATCATCCCCGTAAAAATTAAAACGTTTTGTTTCTTCTGTTATTTTTTTAAATAATAACACTTTAAAACTTTTTTACACTCTTTCCGCGGCTTTCGAGTAGTGCGGTTCACGTGCTTGCTGCAGAAGTCTACATAGACTTCCTGGGTAGCCGGCTGAAGGCGTCGTACGAGCGTTGCTGTACCCTTTGGGGATCGAGAAAAGATTCACGCTATATTAGGGGTTCTTTCTTCTGGGGGCTAAGCGCTGAAGGAAAATTTCTAAAGCCTGAGGTTTTTACGTTTTAGTGTTGAACACATGGTGTCTTCGTATGGTCAAGGAGGTCGCTGTGCCTTGCGGAAAGCGTCAGTGGTGAAAGTGACGGTTGCGGCGCGCGGAAAAGCGCTCCAGTGGTGAAAGCGACGGCTATTCGCGATACCAGTAGCAGCCCTTGGCTTCTGACAGCCACAATTTATGCATGTTCAAGAGGTTCATCGCTGCTGTTGATTGTTAGAAGTGTTCTTATTCATATGCTAGGAAAGTCTGGGAGTTTCGAGCTCGATTATCCAGATTTTCCACGGACAAAGCCGGGAAAGCTTAAGGGCAATAGCTTATATGACCGAAACGGCGAAAACGGGAAAACTGAGTTGACTTAGTATCAGAGCCATAAAACAAAGAGAGAGCCGCTTCCATATGGTGGTGTGTATACTATTGGTGGTGGTAGATTCGTCAAAAGAAACCTTCCCAGAAAAAGGTTTTCCCGAGAGTTAATTCTCAAGACTGACCCAGGGACTTATAAGACACATATATCCCAAATCAAAATGAAAAAAATGATGCTTTAAACAAAATTTAAAAATGTGATGCACCTTGTGTCTGGGAGTATGTTTTTATGTAAAACCATTAATTTTAAAATAAAAACTGGAGTATATATTTGGCACTCAATATCATTTATCACAATCTGAGACTATGCAAGCATCGTAAATTACAACTGTACACATTCCACATGATATATGGAAATATTAACGATGTGTTAATAATTCTCCGAACCACATGTAATGTCAATTTTGGAAAGCTTCGCTGGCTTTTCCATTTCCGAATTATCCGGGAACAGAAATTCATGCTTAAATGATATAACTTTGTAGACATATATATGTACCAAAAGTTAGCAGGAAACTTAATTCTGTTTTTGGAATCCTGCTTTCCATATTTGTATATATTAAAATTTCTTATAAAGTTTGAAATGGTTTAGTGGGTCCTCTACAAATTTTGGGATATGGAGAGGAAAGAGGCAACCTGGACTCAATTACCTAAAACTTGGGACGCCAGGATTTCACTCTTTTATATCTCTTATCTTACTTTTTGGAAATCGACGTTTCTACAAGAGGGTCTATACCAAAAGACATCTACTGTGGTAGAAGCGAAGCCCACGGCGACTAAATGGGTATTTATTCAAGCGGGTACACCGGGTGTTGCTCCCCGGAAGCATGTGACATATGGGAATCCCATGTAAGTAGTCAAATATTGGCTCTCCTAATTATTTTAGAAAAAAATGCTATTAGGACTTATTGAAGACACAGTAAGTTCCACCCAAAATGAAAATTTGCAGACATTTTTCAACCAACCAGTAAAGAGTAAACTGCTTAATACTTCTGCAGCAGACCCTATCTCATGCTACCCTGTACTCTAAAAATCAACAATAACAACACCATATCGATTTATCAGTGACAATTTAGATCATTAATTTATAATCAACCTCCCATCTACGTTTATAATATCATTGCCAAAACTAAACAATTTTATACGCAGGAATTTTAAAAGAATCCTCGAATTTCATTTTAGTTTACGACGCTAATTTCAACACATGCACTCACAGTTACGCAAGAACAATAAAACACAATTTTTCTACATTTAGAAGTCAATTTATGACGAAAATATCAGGATTTAATCAAATGCTCATCAATATCCACTCCATTAACTGCCCGACAATAACCCAAACGATTATAAAACTCATTTCTTACGTTGGCTAGTTGGTACATCGATATTCTGGCACATTCAGCGGAAATAGCATTCCTTAGCTGGACTAAATTTTTATATTTTTTATTGGTAGCTTGGTTTTTAAATGTCCCCATAGGAAATAATCGTTTGGCGAAAGATCACGTCGATTTTCTTCACATTTGCAATTATTGATTACTGTGCCTGTAGTTTCAAATTTTTTATCGTCCGTTCTATTGTCGATTTATTTGGTATTGGCCTATTGGGAAAATAGCCGCAAACATGTCCGCTACTCTTCGATAACATTCCTGGTAAAACCATTTCATGTTTAGTGATTTTTTCTTGATTTAAGTAGTTCATTGATTAAGAATGATAGACATTGATCTGACAACTTGAGAGTATAAGGGGTTAAATAATTTTTCTAGTATTTTTATTATATAAAACTTTAATAATACATATGGCAAGAAAATATAGATTCGTAAGTTATTTTAGCATTTATCTCTTAGCTCAGTGGACTGAGAAGAGCTGAAATTTGTACACTGAGTACAACTTTTCGTGCTCTTTAAAAAAATCCTTATTATATTTTCTTTTAAAATAATTAGGGAGCCAATATTGGACCACTTCAAAATTTATATGGGATTGGAATATTTTCTTAAGTTAAGAAATATCAAAGCTAGAGGCATTTAAAATGTGACTTTTTTTTCGTCTTAAAAAGATAAAAGGCTAATTTAGATGTTGATTCAGGAAATAAAGTGGATAAACACTGGATGATGACCAAAATAATATTTAAACATTATTTTTACTAAATTAAACTACATCAGCAAGGCCAAGGAACGACTTTTTCTGAAATTATTCATTTTTGTTATACAACAAACGGTTTTGAAAAATCGTCTTTTGAACAAAAAATCAGATATAAATATATGATGTAAGCTATAACTATCTTTGCTTTTTTAGTGGTGGCGGAATTTATTGATGCCTTTTGCTGGTAGTAGGTGCTTTTGCCAAAGCAAATTTTGAAAAACCCTGTATTTATTCTCTAGGATTATCGGTTATATCGACCCAATATGCTTTATAATCTATCCACGCTTTATTAAAGTTTTCTTCCAAACATCCCCAAAAATAATATAGCATAATATTTTGAAACAAACATAAATACCTGTGCAATATCCACCCAAAAATCCAACCTCATAGAGCCTCAAGAACAGCGGGAGGCCTTATATTTGCAAATGTATTTAGATAGAGTTTCTGTTTAGAACAGTGATCAACGTGAGAACAAACGCATCCTGTCAAGAATTTCAGAGAAGGTTTATAAGCTTTCGGTCAAAATTATTTTATTCCAAATAAATAAAATAAAATCTTAACGAGACTGCTAGAACGAGAACTGAGCTTATGGTCGCGTCTCAAAAATGTGGTAAACTTTTACCAAAAAACTTACTGCTAAACTGGCTACCACATTTTTAAGACGCGACCATAAGCTCAGTTCTCGCTCTAGCAGCCTTGTTAAGATTTTATTTTTAGTTTGTGATGAAATGATTTCGACCGGAAGCTTATGAACCTTCTCTGTATAGTAAGGAATTTTTTTATAACCTAAATTAAAATAATTATTTTATATTAAATTATTCATTAACTTATTTCATTTAAAGTAATTTAAACTTTTATTATATTATGCAAGGACAGAAAAATACTTTTTCATAGCACATATATAAAAAGTTTAATTAACCTTTTAATCTGGAGAAAAGCCAAATATTATTATGTTTAAATTTAATAACCCAGAAAACAAATAAACTATAAAATTTGTTAGTTATTGTTGGGCGGGTGGAAAGGGGGTAATAAAGCTATTAGACATGACTTTCTATATCCTAATTATACTCTTTCATAAATAAACGACGAATAAATTATTTTACCTTTTTTTTTATAAAAATCGACCCTTAAACATGTATTATTAAGACATGGTTTCCTTTTCATTAAACTAATTTAACAAGACACAAACCAAATACCAACACTATTATTTTAACCCAATTAGTAACTAGAAGACCCTTATCAAACTAGAGTGTCACAAAAGTGAAATTTATAGAATGTTTTGCGGAAGAAAACTTGGCTTGGAGTTGTTAAATTATAGTTAAACATACTTTATAAAATGTTCTTTACTTAAATTGAATAACACTACAAAAATATTCTTGCAAATTACACAGCCACAAAAAATCTAGCTCTGAAACATAGAGCATGGTTTCTTTATGTTTTAAGGGTCACTAAGTTCGAATATGGGGTCGGTTTGACCCCATCAGGTCTTGATCAAGGTCAATTCAAGGTCAATCACAGCTCTACAAACAAACAAAATTGAAGGTCTGAGGGTCAAGATCATGGTATGTTTTGGGGTCGCTGAATCCAAATCTGTGGTTGGTTTGACTCCATAGGTCAGGATCAAGGTCATTCAAAGGTCAAATCAGCAGAATTCATCGAAAATAGACCACAATTGTGGTGTCTTTATGTTTTTGAAGACGCTGACTTCGAATCCGGGGGTCAGTTTGACCCCTCAGGTCATAATCAAGGTTGATTTAAGGTCAGCAACCCAAAACCTCAGGATATTATGATTGTGGTCTGTTTTCTATAATTTCTGATGATTTGACTTTGATATGACCTTGATCGGCACCTGATGAGGTTAATTTAACTACGGATTCGGATTCAGCGACCCCAAAAACATAAATAAACCATGATAAACTTGATATAGCCTTGACCTCGACCTAAATGGGTAAAGGGGTCAATTTGACTTTGGATTCTAACAACATAAAGATACCACGATTGTGGTCTACTTTACTGACCTTTAATGATTTGACCTTGAAATGACCTTGACCATGACCTAATGGGATCAAATTGACCCCGGATTCAGACTTAGTGACACCAAAAACATAAAAAGAACGATTTGGCGTCTATTTTTGATGAATTTTGATGATTTGACCTTAAAATGAACTTGACCTATGACCTGATGGGGTCAAGCCTACCCCAGATTCGGAGTCAGCGACCCCAAAAACATAAAGAAACCATTGTCTGTTTTTCAGTGCTGGAACTTTTTTAATTTTGTGTGGCAGTGTTATTTATAAGGTTTTTTAAAGTCGACTTGTCCCTCTTAGTTTTTGAATGCGACAAGATATTAAAATCGGGTAAAATTTAACGTGGTCTAGTGTGCCAAAAAGCACTATCAATCTTTTTTATCAAATGGAATGGTTAATCACCTGGCACCCCGTTTTTAAGTCTCTTAGATTTTCCACTGTTTAAATGTATCGTATATAATAATATAAGGGCGAACATTTTGCTGGCAAAATATTTCGATTGTATGAAAGTCTGTTGCTTGGCAATTTCGTGATTGACATTTATAACAATACCAATGAGCCGTCAGGCGTCCGGAAGTCGGGATATATCCAATGCAATGCAATTTTAGCTTTGCGGGATTATTAAAAAATTTCCATTCTTCATACAGGGTGTTCATTTAAAACTTTCCACCTCAAGTTATCTTCGAAACAGAGACAGATTTGAGAAAATCGCCGAAACACGTCAAGATATTTATTGAGAGGGAACGTTTTTTACAAAAAATTGGACCGCGCCTCGAACTCCTTAACCACCAGGGCCACCACCCCAAAATTCTTAAATGAGACAGCAGGTCGAGTGATACATGTTTTAAAGCTCCTCGACGAGTACTTTATAACCCTAGAATATGAGAGTCAATATCTTGCGCCTATTAAGCAAAAATGGCGCAGTGCACTAAAAATTACCTAAATACCTGATTTGGATGGCCATATTTTCCGAAACTAACAAAGTTGAGATGTTACCTATTATGTGGTCTGTTTTTTTCTTTTAAAGCTCTTTTAGGGCTTCAAGGCGCTTTTTTAACCATATTTTGACCACTTTTCAACTAGACTATTTGTAAAGTAGTGTTACTTAAAAATAATATATTTATTACACTGTAGTTCATTTAAACCGTCTGCTCCAACACAATCATTTTAAACCACCCTCGTGGCGGCAAGAAATCTGGCGGAAGCATCGCTATTTATTTAAAGGCTTTCACTTCGGCTTCGAATAAATTCAATACCGATGGAAATTGAATAAAGTGCCTGAAAAGCCAAACACAAGATCTATTTAAATATATCCGCGTCATTTGGCTCCCCCATCGACATTAAAAGCAAAATCAATAGAAAAACTTTTCCATGGTAGTGGATAGGGAAAACTTGAGTCATATCAAAATGTCATCTTAAGGAAAACAAATCCATGAACAAGTTTTGTTGTCGAGGGTCGTTATGCTGAGATGATTTCTATTGTTCAATGGCTCTCCCTTTTTGTTTAGTGTATACTAGTAAGTTAACAGTAGCGGCTCGTTATTAGAAATGGAAATACAGGGTGTTTCAGACAGGGCTGGCAAAATAAAAAGCCACCCTAAAAAGCCACTGGCTTTTGTGGGAAAAAACCACTATAATTTTAAACAAAAAATTACACAAAAATCTATACAGCAAAACAAACTATTTTTAACGGAAATACATGATTTATCAAAAACATAAAAATAAAACAGTACTTATTCTAGAATACTGAAGTAACATAGATAATGATAATACCCAATAATTTTACAACTTTGGGAACTCTCTCTGGATGAAGCCTGCAAAGTGGAAGGAGCATAAAAACAGAATAAAAGAACACAAAACATCAATTTTAAATGGTTTAAAAACACAGGCATTTCAACACATTGTATAGAACAAAACCACTTTATAGATCTTAATAATGTTAAACTACTCCATAGAGAAAACAAAGGTAAAAAATTAAATTTATATGAACAACTAGAAATTAAAAAATCACTTATAGACAATACAACTCTTTCTACCAATGATCAAATAAATTTCGCAGATATGCCAATTATAAATAAATTTATTACCACATCTGGGCCGCATAATAAAACCCCTAATAATATTTTATAGACCTTTTTGGGAAAAACGTGTTAAATGGTTCTGTTTGTAAATATTTCTTTTTAAATTTAGTATACGAAGTACTCTTGATGAAGCCCTAGAAAGGCGAAACAATTGTAGAGTAATGCTCTAATAATTATTGAAACATTAAAAAGCAATTTTTCCTATTTAGTATTAATATTTAAAAATGTTTCACAAGAAACCAACTGCGGATACAATTCAGACAAATCTATAAGTATTAAATATTGTCTACAAAAAAGCAAATGTTGCAGGACAACAGTCTAGAAACTCTAGGGATAAAAGATGACGCCCACAAGGTTAAATGTGACCCCGCTCTGCAAAACCTGGCCACTCATAAGCAAAGGATGAGTGTTTGATGATTTTTTCGCGACAAGGAACATGACTGTGGGATGCATTAAATTGAACGAGATTTTTGGCGTCTCAATCCAATATCAAATTGAGATCCTGTGAAAGACATATCTGCATCGCCCTGCGTTTGCTTTCCAAGTCGGGTTGAGAGATTAGTTTGGGAACCTGAAAAGTGGAGTGAAGGGTACTATCGTCAGCATAACTATGAATGGGATTAGATGTGGAAGAAAGAAGATTGTTGATGTGAAGAAGAAACAAAGTTGGTGCTAGTACTGAACCCTGAGGCACTCCAGCATTAATTTCGTGAAAGCTTGAAGAGTGACCATCAACAATGACTGATATACGTCAATTAGAAAGATAACTGGAGAGCCAAGAGCAGAGTTTAGTTGGAAGACCGTAGGAGCGAAGTTTATTAAGAAGTGCGTCATGCCATACTTGGTCGAAAGCTTTATATATATCAAGAGCAACGATCTGGGACTCACCTAGAAACTCAAGAGACTTGTTCCAGTTGTGTGAAACGAAGGAAAGAAGATCTGCTGTAGATCTCTTGTGACGAAATCCGTATTGCCTGTGGCAATAATGGCATTTTTTTCTCTACATGACAGTTCAAATATACCACTAATTTTTTTCTGTCCAATTTTAATTTAAAATTTTGAAAAATTATTACAGGTTTAAGATACATTCTGTATTATTAAAACATACATATTTTATTAACTTGCTTTAGAATGTATTTAAAAAATAGGTATTGCAATTATACAGGGTGTGTTAAAAATTTTGAGTTTATTTTTTTATTTAAATATAGCCATGACTAAAATTTGTAAGGAAACCCTGTGGCGAAGAATTTTGCTAAAAAGACAATAGAAGAAAGTTTGTTGTGGAAGGTATAATGTCAGACGTGGTAAAAAGCTTAAAAAAGAAGAAAGATTTTAAGGTTCTTTTTTGAGAATAGGTAAATTATTTAGCAAAAAGCCGGTATTTTCTTATTAACTAGTTATTTTGCTTCAGCGACATTTTCTGCATATTTTTAATTTTTTAATTTTTTAGTTTGAAAGTATTTTTAACACTTTTAAAAAATTTGAAGTTATTACATCGATAAAATCACAGCAAAAGAAAATTTATATGAGTGTTTGTTCTGTCCCTGTTTCGGGTTAAAAACGACCCGCTTTCACCCAGTTCGCCCTCGTACGATTTGTCATTGGTAGTGAAGTTTGATATATTTATGTCTCTCGAAATGTCTGCGCCCAAGTGCCGCTTCTTCGCTAATCGCTTCGGTTATTCTCTGCCGCCTTTTTCGGAAAATGCACGCTTGGCGGCTCATTTTTCCGCTTCACGAACCGTTGACAATTATAAAACTATCGCGCGCCGAGCTTTCCGAACAATTCTATTTTTCACAACGCGTATAAATATCTTTAAGTTCTATTTGTAACTGTCAGCAGCAGCTTAGAGAAAAATTTAGGAGTTTTTGTTAAGGAAATAATACCATACCAGACGTATAAATGTTATTCAATTGTTGGCTAAAACGCTGAAAGAGACTAAAAGATAAAAGATGTAATATGGCAACAATCCAGCAATGCCGAAAAATGTAAAAGAATAGATTCCTGTTTGTTCTCCTGGCTCCAATTCAAGTTTTTGTAATTTACTGGGAACGCAGTGCTACAATGATTATTTTTAAAGACTGTACGATTTTCTTTTACAAATTGTTTTTCTTTTTAACTATATTACAATTAATAAAAAGTACATTTTTTATTGAGGTGGTGTAGTAAAACTTATAAATAAAATACACAACCTTATAGGTAACCAATCGATTTGTTTACGTTTTCATGGTATCAAGGGCGCTATTAGGACTATAATCGGCCCAGAAGGTCGAAATAGATTTCGACCTGATGGGCGCTGCATAGTCCAGTAACCCCCGTGGTGCATACAATGCTTTATGTTTTACCCAAACAAGAGTTTTTCAATGACTAATTACATTATTTATTCGCAATATAAAATAAGTTGCACCTGAACCTCGCATACGTAAGTAGATAATGACTGGAGTTAAGCTCGGACCTTGATGTTTCTATCAGTTAGTCAGCTACTGGAGCATTATTTATTTAACGATTTGCTCAAAATGGAAAAGAAATTCCACAAAATATAAAGAGAAAAGGCCATAAAGGCTTACTCGAAAATCTTTGGCCAGTCAACTCGATAAGGCAACAGTATGATCGTGGAGTATGGCACATTCGGTATTTGGAAAGATGCGAACGCAATTCTTCAAATAACCGAAACCGTTTTAATGGCATACTTTCAGGAACTGGTAAGTTATTGATTTTATTTTAATACATATGTTTGTATAAACTTGATCTTTATTGTGAGAGAAATAAAATTGGATAAGCAATAAAATTTCCATATTAGCGCATTAGGGCATTATAAGCGGGCATTATGATAATGCCCGCTTATAATGCCCTAGGTGTGATAGCAGGTATTATTGCTACCATAACATATTCCGTTTCTAAGGTATAAGAGATCAATAATAGAACCAAAATTAAATTGTATTATTTACTTCACTTAAGCAGTCAGCAGGTATTGAATACAGGGTAAGCCAAACAGTGACGTCCGTGCTTTAAGGGCTAATTCTACACTAAAAAAAGGAAAAACTTCAAATACACCAAAACACATTTTTTGGCATACAAGAAAAAATAATATCTACCAGTGTGGTTCATAAGGGCTTTAGGGTTAATATTTTGTAATAAAAAAATGGTACGTCACTGCATTTTTCCAAGATAAAAATAGTTTTTAAAATTCTTATTAAGTTAGAAACAAATTTGATCTCTTGACTTTTTTATTTGATGCACGGTTTTCGCGTAAATAAATTAAAATCATTACTTGGCACGATCATTTTGTATAAATAATATCAAATTTTACAGTGAAAAATTACCTTCGATAGTTTATTTTTTAATTAGATAGGGATTTGACCATGCCGAGAAATGGTTTCTATTTATTTACGCGAAAACCGTGCATCAAATAAAAACTTAAGAGGTCAAATTTGTTCCAAACTTAATGGGTACTTTAAAAATTATTGTTATTTTTGAAAAATGCAATAGCGTGCCTTTTTATTAAAAATAAAACCCTAAACTCCTCATGGACGACACTGGTAATAATTATTTTTTCTTGTATGCAAAAATGGGTTTTGGTGCATAGAAGGCGTCTTCTAAATTTTTTAAAAATATCTTAATGGGTATTGGTATAAAAAAACAATATTTTTCTTTTTAAATATTTGGACGTCACTGTTTGGCCCACCCTGTATATTAAACTATATTTCCGCGTGAAATTATTTTAGTATTTTCAAATCAATCTATTTTTGTGTCGAAATTATTTCGTGTAATGACGTCACAAATGTCACTTATTAAAAGTATTTTAAAACCTTCGCAAGGAAACTTTTCGAAAAGGATTGACAGTTTATATGTTAAATGTGTTTTTAGTGGTTTTTGTTATTACAGTAAAATGAACATATAAAAGAAGCTAAGGTAAAAGTAAAGCATCCAACAACCAACCAACAAATAACAAAATTACTAAATTTTTAAAATAAAATAGAATAGCTTTTGTTGTAAACGACTAAATTGTAAGTGACGTAATAAATCATGTTCCTTGTCGCGAAAAAATCATCAAACACTCAGCCTTTGCTTATGAGTGGCCAGGTTTTGCAGAGCAGGGCCACATTTAACCTTGTGGGCGTCACATTTGAGAATAACCTTAACTGGCATAAACACATTGTATCTATAGCCACCGCGGCTTCAAAAAGCTTAAATTTCTTTTCCGAACCAAAAGTATTTTTCTCGTTCCAATTTATACACTTTGTATGTGTCCCAAATTCGACCCTCTCTGGAATATTGTTCTCATGTCTGGGGAATGGCATTCCCTACAACCCTCAGCATTCTTGATGCCATTCAAAGAAGGGCTGTTCGTCTTATTAATGATCCTTTACTTACGCAAAGACTTCCTTCTCTTGCCCATCGTCGAGCTGTGGGAGATCTATCGCTCTTCTATAGATACTTTTACGGCTTCTGCTCCGACGAATTATCCAGCTCCCAACAGAAAAACTCGTGGTGCCACACGTATGCATCCCTATACTGTCCAACTGGACAGGCCCCGAACTTCCCACTTTGTTCGTTCTTTTATCCCTAGAGTTTCTAGACTGTGGAACCTACTGCCAGCGGAGGTCTTTCCTTCCCCCAAATCTTCAAATTTTTAAGTCCCGTGTTAACAAACTTCCTCTTACCTCGCTTAAGACACCCACGGTACGTTAGTATTTAGGCTTTCAGTCTCCGTGGATTGTCCAAAGATAAAATTAATAAATAAAAATAAAATTAAATAATTTTAAACGCATTTATTTTCGCGACTCTATAAACAGTGACGTAAACAACATATTCCTAGTTTTTAAATTATTTTGAAATCGTTTACGGCGAAAATATGGCTTTGGTTCCTTGTCCAATCGCCACCTGCTAGAATCTCAGAGGCTTACACGACGTGTATAAAAAGAGTTCCATTGCTATGTTATAAAAACATAACCCTAAACCACTAAGAGTGTTTTTTATAAGAGATTTTTTTTTGGTTAGTGCACCTTAAAAATTAACTTATATCAGTAATTTAAATTACTTTTTGCTACAATAAAATGCATTTTCTCTATACAAAAAGTTACAAATACCTGTCATTACCGAATACAAAAACCGGTGTACAATAAAAGGGGTAAATGAAATAGCTTTATAGCTGTTAATAACACAAAAGCCGCCACAAGTTTGAAACCTATAACGAATTTTCTGTCAAAAACCTCACGGAGAAACGCGAGCGACGGGTAATTTTCAATTATTTTCGAAATCAACCCTCGGTGACTTTGTTTTCTTTATACGTCACACCAATATCAGCCGACGACAAAGGCTTACAAGCACCCTATTTAGCAATGTCAACGCTTTTATATATCGGGGGTGTCTGGAAAATAATCATATCTGGCTGAATACATAAACTGTGTAGAACTTTTTTTTGTTTGTTTTTTTAGGAGGAAATTCTTTAAATTGTTTTACTAGTCAAAGTATGTTAAAAAGTTTTTTTTTGCAAATTAAACAATAATTATTGAATTTTATTGATTGACGATTGCTGTTTCTCCATTGGTTTAAATAGTTTAGTTTATAATCGACTACTGTTTTTAAGGAGATGCAGAGATGAAGGTGTTTTTCCGAATTTTCTAAACCTTAATTTCTCTCAATTCTCACATTTACCTACTCAAAATTTTAAACACATTTCTTTTGAATTTCAAACTAAAATCCTTTCACTTAAAATCAATAATTCAGAAATTTATCTACAAAGATTAATTTTTCAAAGATGTTTCAATATTGGTGCGCAGACAAACTTTCTTTCCAATTCTGAACTCAACAATTTTTTGAGTTTTGAAAAACGTAAAAATGAAAGAATCTTTGAAAATATAGGAAACAGAAAAAATAATAAAATTACTAATTTGATTAACACTTGATGCCACAATTACATGTTTTCTGTAAAATGTAGAGGGGAGCCGAAAATTAACCCCCTTAAAATTTACATGGGATTTCCTATGTTTTGCTCGGCGACGCAACACCCGGTACGTAGAACTTTTCTAACTCAAATCAATTATTTTTTTATTTGAGGTATCGTTTTAGAAAATAATTTAACTGCTCTTCAGTAAAAAAATTAGTTTTTCGCAGTAAGTATTAAAAAAATATATATCTCTTAAATATTTAAAGCTACTTACTTACCCCTTAATGCTACATTTTTTTTAATGAAAGGTAGTAGGAAAAACTTACCTGAAAAGAAAAAAATATATATTAGGAACAAATTTAGATAATAGGAAAATACTAAGTAATAAATTATATTAAAAATAAGTATCAACCAATAAAAATAATAAAATATTTAAGGGGGCTACTTTTAAAGTGTACAATCCCCAGAAGGGTTATTTATTCTAAAGTAAACACGACCTTATTTTTTAACTTCCCGTACTTTTTTAAAAACTATTTTTTTTTTTCGTAGAATTTATTAATATAATCAGAAAAACATTTAAAATAAAAACAAACAAATTACAGCACTAGTGAAGTATTTTTTAAATGGAATACCCCATATATTTTTATATCAATGGATAGAGATTGTCACGAGGAATTCGGTGATATAGGGGTTGCTGGGTATATTTCCTACGGTTTTGATGCAATTGATCTAAAACTGCATTATACTATAAGGATAGTTTCACTTGACAAAACCTGGCTGCCACAGGTCACAGGTGTTTATTTTTTTAAATTAGAAAGTTTAAAATAGCTATTTATGTATCAAGGGCGTTACTAGGACTATAATGCGCTGAAGGTCGAAATGGATTTCGACCTGATGGGCATTATAGTCCAGTAAAGCCCGTGGTGCCTACAATACTTTATGTTTTACTCAAAAAGAGTTTTTCAATGACTAATTACATTATTTATTCGCAATATAAAAATAAGTTGCACCTGTACCTGTATACGTAAGTAGATAATGACTGGTGTTAAGTTTGACTTTGATGTTTCTATCAGTTAGTCAGTTGGCATTTTTTATTTAACAATTTGCTCAAAATGGAAGAAATTCTACAAAATATAAGAGAAAAGGCCATAAAAGCGACCGAAAATCTTTTGCCAGTTAAATCAAGGCAACAGTATGATCGGGAGTATGGCATATTTGGTATTTGGAAAGGTGCGAACGCAATTCTTCAAATAACCGTAACCGTTTTAATGGCATATTTTCAGGAACTGGTAAGTTATTGATTTTATTTTAATACATATGTTTAACAAACTTTATTATTTTTAGTCGGAAAAATACAGTCCGAACTCTCTCTGAACCAAGTATTCCACCCAAAGGTCTACGTTGATGGTCTATGAAAATATAGACATTTCGCAATACCATCGTCTCATATCTTTTTTAAAAGTTAAGTCGAAAGGATACATCCCGAAGAAGTCTAAAGTTTTGGAAGGAGAAAAATATTAAAATTTATTTTTGTATAAACTTGAGCTTTATTGTAAGAGAAATAAAATTGATAAGCAATAAAATTTCCATATTAGCGCATTAGGCATTATAAGCGGGCATTATCATAATGCCCGCTTATAATGCCCTAGGTGTGATAGCAGGTATTATTGCTACCATAACATATTCCGTTTCTAAGGTATTACAGATCAATAATAGATGGATAAAACATAAATTATATTATATGCTAAAAATGATATGATATATCTATTTCTAATCCCAAAATCTAATAAACGCATTTTTAAAAGCCTTGACTTTGACAAATAAGCACCTGTGACCTGTGGCAGCTAGGTATTTTCCAGGTGAAACTATTCTTTATAGTATAATGCAGTTTTTAATCAATTGCATCTGAACCGCAGAAAATAAATCCAGCAACCCCTATATCACCGAACTTCGTGAAAATCTTTATCCGTTGATATAAAAATATACGAGGGTATTAAATTTAAAAAATAGGTCACTCGTGCTGTCTCTTCTGTTCTTGTTTCAAATGTTTTCTGATAGATTATTAAATTCAACGAAATAAAAATACACGAAAGTACAGAGAAGTTCAAAAATAAGGCCCTGTTTACTTTAAAATAAATAACCCTGTAGTACTTAAACAATTAAACTCTTAACTGGTTAATATTGTAATTATTTTTTTAAGGTTCAAGAACCACATTAATAACAGTTAAGTACAAAGTCTTTTGTCACAAAATTTAACGGTTTATGAATTTCGTAATGGTAGGTCTCATTTAATTCCTTCTTTAAGCTGATTATTAATAGCAGATTCAACAGAGAAGAACCGATTTGGTACGACAGTGGGTTGAATATTTATTGAAGTAAATTGATATGGCTCGTAAAAAATTACTTAAACTAAGTAAAACTTTATGAGGATTATGTTAAATATATCTGAAAATGCATAAGGTAATAAAATTCTGCGTTGTAAGGATTTTTAGATGTATGGGATGCTGTTATATGAGCTTAGAAAATCATTTTTTTATTGATAGGTACGCAAAGACATAAAAACAGACAAATAAACCCAATACATATAACTTTACAGCTGCTTTATAAAATAATCGGTTTAAAAGAGTTGTAAGTAGGATATTTTTTTACATCCACAATTTTTTATTATGATTGTAAATTTTAATAGACCAAAAGATTGTTTCAATTTTTTATACAGGA